>JASDQU010882554.1:0-34322 GCA_032191745.1 Picea mariana | reverse complement strand
ATATGTATAGATTAGCTATTGAATATATTATTTTCTTTCACTTTGGTTGGTTTGTGTTGTTTTGATCTTGACTGCACGAGAGCGCCGGAGCGAAGCTAGAGCAACAAAGATTAAGGAAGCGATTACAAGGTATGTCTCTTAGTCTCACTTCCAATTTAATTCAATAGTTAGATCTAGGGAAAGCGATATATTCTGTTCTGTTTTATTCTAGATCCAGGTGGATCTAGGGAGATCGGTTCGTGTCCGCACTTACGGATTTATCCTGAAACAATCCACAACAAATTCATTGATATACCCTCCAATGGTACTAGCAAACCAATGATCTATAGCTCTGGATACAATGTTGTCAACTCTCTTGACCTTCTGGATCAACCCTGGTGTCCAAACCACAGGAGGTCTAAATCTGATCTCGAACTGTGTGTCAGCTAACCTAGCCAACCACTCGTGTAGCTCCTGATGGATTCCTCCAAAGAAAATCTCGTGAATGTCGATGAATATGTATCTTTGTAGCCAATCTTTAGTACTCAGCTTAGGGTTCTTGTTCTGGGCTTCAGCAAAGTCCCTTTCTTGATCCTCTATCCACTTTTGAATCTCTGTCTTCGATGGGAACCACCTTGAAGTTCCCTCACGAAGATTCCTGTCCTGGAAACGAAACCATTTGTTGGCACAGGGGCAGACCCAGGGTTCACTCTAAGAGCACACCAACAAAGCCCTAGCTACTGGCCCTTTCGGCAGCACCTGTGAAGTAGATGCAGTCTCACCCAAAGCAACTATGAGGGGGTTGCAGGACAGATATGTCTACAACTAGGGGAATATCATGTGGATCTTGTATAATAGAAATCACAACATTCAGATATCTCTCATTATCTAGGTCTATTCTGCGCAGTTATAGATCTGATCTAACACAATAATGAAAATAACAAGATAACATCAATAGAGATCAGAAACATCAATCACACATACACAGAACATCAATGACCAACCCGACCCAGGTCCTCTTGACCTTTGTTTATACATTATAATACTTTACTGACAGCCTTAGGTCAAAACCTAGGTGCCAAAACCCTAGGTGTCTAAAACCCTAGGTGTCTAAAACCCTAGGTGTATAAAACCCTAGGTCAACTTGNTGACCCTCTTTTTCCAGGCTTCGCCAGCCTGTCTTTCCTTCCTTCTCACGTGGTGCTCCAAAGCATCCAACGATGGCTTTTTCCACTTTCTGAGTCGTCCTCAATCCATCTTCCTTGTTGATCTGTCATCCTCAATCTTTTCATCCAATAGTTTTCTTTTCCGCACTTCGCTCCATCTTTTTTGCTCTTTTGCTCGCTTCGACCCAGTGACAATCACTGTGTCTCCCACGAAGCTCGCTTTTTACCTTTTCTTCCTTTTTCTTCACTTCCTTCCATAACCAAGGGCCAACAAGCATAAAAGGCACCAAGCCAAGTCAATTGATATGTACATCAATAGTACATTAATAATACAACTCAATGCAATGACCCCATAACTGTATCATAACTAACCATTTCTTAAGGTCTAGTTAGGACTTAGGATTATTTCTAACAAACCTCCCTTTAATCATAAGTCTGTACAAATGTATCAATTCAACAACAAAAAATAGTGAAAAAGATGATAACATATCCAAGTCTTCAAACTGTAACTCATGGTCTGAAATCTCATGAGTGTCTATGAAGATCTTCCTGAAAAAAACCGTCAAATGTGGATGTTGAAAACCAAATATGGAAAACTCATTGTGCATCAAATGAGTCGGATATCCTTTGAGTGATCACTGAAGTGAACCCAAATCAATGAGAAGTGAATTAGATGCAATCTAACACATCCCATATCCTAAAAAACCCTGGCAATCCAATGTGCCAAGAGAAAAGAGAAGAAGAATCATAATTCCTCTGCAAGGTTAAAATACCATTCCTGAGAAGTCTAAAGAATATGAAACTCTCACATAACGACACATAAAAAAAAATGTCAAAAAATCCTGCTGACAGAAAAAAAAAGTGTTGAACAACATCCAAAACTTGTATATGAAAATCCTATAGCTAAAAGAAAACCTCTAAGTAGTAAACCAGGTAAAATACTGTTACTACTCCAAATTATGAACCCAAATTTCCATCAAACATGTTAGACAATCGATCAAATGAAAAACTATCCATCCATACAATATCCAATATCGATAAAAAATCCAAAATCCATCATAAACTGCCAAGTGCTAAACTGTCTTGGAAAAAATCTTGTGAAGGTCAAACTGACCAATCAAATCCATCATCCAATGATGAAACACACATCATGTCCTAAAACAATCCTTGATCATCCATCATCTTGAAATCATAAACTCATCTACAAACTCGAATCTTGAATTCATAGTCAATCATCAAAAACAACAATCCTATAAGTTAGACTTCGAAACTTGAAGTATGACATATCAATATTACCCCCCCCTGTCAACTAAAAAGTGAGAATTATAGATAATAATATATACCCCCTGAAAGTGGAGAAAGGTAATCAACCCGTCTTCAAGTAGAATCTGGAGACTCAATCTTCAACTCAGAAGACTACATCAAGTGGGCCCCGATCATGCCCTGTATCATCTAATCCTGAAAAACATTCACATCCATCAACTGTAGAAATATCTCCAATCAAATATGGTTGTACCTGTGTATAAAATCATTGATAAGATCGTTCCAATAACATAACTTCCAAACACCAACACGAAGACCCTAACCATTCAAAATTTACATGTTTCCTTTGAATCTTTAGTCGCTTCCAACACCTTTCTGAGATATGGTTTTTCTTCACACAAAAAACACATGGCTGGAGATCAAACTAGTGTAACTCAACATGACCAACTTGGTGACAGTTTCGACACAATACAAGTTCTTTGTCCAACCGAGTATCATCAACCAACAAATCCTCAATACCTCTATTATCATCAATATCTATATTATGATCAATATCCTACAATAGTATCATCAACAAAATTTGTATCAACATCCTGATCAACATCATGTGCATGTTCCTTATAAAGTTATTCCTTCCTATCAACATTAACCAAAATACTACCTCTCACAAAAGCAATTGGATTACAATAATTAAAAATATGAAAAAGGTTATCATGATCTTTTTCGTATCCTAAGACATATATGCTTCGTTTAAATTGTAACTCTTCCCATGGTCTAACAAATTTATCTATATTGTCAACCTGATTCTCATGCTGAACCTTCAATTTATCCACTTTGTTTTCAGTGTCATCAGTCAAGGCTACACTGATTTCGCCCAGTCAAAAATTTGAAGTGCTTCAAATATGCTTCAAATGTGCAAAATCGAAGACCTCCTTAAGACTGCAATATAAACCAATCTACATGCACAAAAAAGATCCTAAAACCCCCTTATTCAATTTCGGACGAGTCTAGGATGCAAAGACAAATATGCTTAACTCCTTATAACTTCCAAAAAAAAATGCTTATAACTCCTTATAAAGATGGTTTACAAAAACATCTTATAACCCCTTTACAAAATTTCAAAGTATTTAAACAATTTCCTTATATCTCCTCTAAAAACCATCTTAGAGCTTGTAAAACCTCCTTATAGCACCAAGTAAGGCCTTATAAATCCAAAAAATCAAATCCTTACAACTTTGTTGACAAGATGATGATGTGACAAGCACTTTATAACACCTTGATGGACACCTTATAACTCCTTAATAACTCAATTACAAAAAAATATACCACTTTATAATTCCTTTTAAATTCTATTGCAAAAAGTATGCGCCTTATAAAATCTTATGACTTTTTTCTTTTTACAATAATGGAAAAAAGATAACCCCTTTTTCGAATGTGCCCTTTTCTTTTAACTAACCCTTTTTATGTATGAATAAAATAATTTAAACACCCTCTCATCATGAAAAACGGGAAATAATAGAACGTATTTGATATGTGTGTTGGAGCATCAGATCCGGGTTGGAGAGTAAATATGCAAAATATGAGCACCAATGGGTCTCAATGGTATACCCTATATAGAGCGAGTGCAGCATTAGACTGGGCACACTCGGCCTGTGTATGCACTCATGGCTTCCATGCATGATGATG
The DNA here is from genome assembly GCA_032191745.1 of Picea mariana. NCBI lineage: Eukaryota > Viridiplantae > Streptophyta > Pinopsida > Pinales > Pinaceae > Picea > Picea mariana. The sequence continues at coordinate 30,228 of JASDQU010882554.1, read as the reverse complement.
ATTTTTCTTCTGGTTATCATCAATTCATTTTGACTTAGATCGTGAATTCTTAAGGCCATCATTCAAATGATTATTATGAGCAATGATGAACTGTAATAAAATATACCAGCGACCTTCTCCGTATCATCGACAGTTCCCCCAATTTCTTGACAACCCACTTTGTTGTTCATAGAAATGCTCACGCTCTTTTCTTCGTCAGTATGAAAATAATGCCACTCTTAGATTGCCAAGGTTATCGTGATTAATAATTACTACCACGGGTTTGACAACAGTTGAGGTTTTGCAGTCTCATTAAAGAAATCCATTCGTTGATGAAGAATCTGTGGCCTCTGAATACAGACAGATCTTCGGTTATAAGCATTACTATATAACTATGGAATGCATACCTCTAACAGCATACTGTTTTGTTGGATTTAAATTCGTTGCATCACTGTGCATGTGGAATGTCTTGCTGAGCACACAACCCATTACAGTATGATAGGAGTTTCTTCAGGGTTTCTCCTTGCAACCCATCATCAAATTTGATTCACCTCTTCCAGTGCCATTCTATAAATGGAGGTTACATTCTCTGCTTGATGCGCACAGTTTTAAGAATGCCACACATGCAGTTACCAAATCATGGAGCATGCCCTATCTTCAACATGCAGCCATCACAATAAGGGAAAGAAAATAAAATAACTAACAAAATGAAGACAAGAAGACGGACTGAAAAGGCACCAAGCCAAGCCAAGTCAATTGATATGTACATCAATAGTACATTGATAATACAGCTCAATGTAACTACTCCCCAACCGTATCATAACTAACCATTTGTTAAGGTCTAGTTAGGACTTAGGATTATTTCTAACCTCAACATAGTCAAATATGCTCTTTCTTCTAGGGCTGAAATCTTAGGATCAAATCTCATTGGAAGAGACCTTGGTACTTTTTGAGCAATTATTGGTTTCTTAATTTCTTCCCAATCCTTTAATATCATTTACTATTTCATCAACTCTACGCTGCAATATCTTCATCTTCCTTCATCTTCAGTTGTTCAAATTTACCTCTATTGGTTTGAAGCTTGGCCCGTTTACTTTGGCATCTCCTTCGTAAATATTTTGAAGTTTGTCCCAAATATCCTTTGTAGTATCACAATGCATAACTTTGACAAATATTGAATCAAACAGACTACCTAGAATAACACTTTTAGCCTTAGAATTGTTTTCACCGAGTTTCTTTCCATGTTTATCTGTTAGAGGAGTGGTAGGTGTTGTATATCCATCTACTACTGCTTTCCAGAAATCAAATCCATGTGCCTGTAAAAATGTTTTCATCCTTTTATTCCAGAAGGAATAATTTTGACCATCAAACATTGGTGCTCCATTCTTAGTGCAATCCATGATCTAGCTTTTAGTGGTTAGACTATCTCTGAAGGACCTGCTCTGATACCAATTGTTGGAATATTCACCAATACTGAGAGGGGGGAAGGGGGCGAGGATGAATCAATATTGAGCATTTTTTTTCACTTTTAATCAGAACATGTAATCGTCCAATTTATCAATTAGTTACCACTTATGATTGCATTCAATATATCATAAACATATAACCATAAACAATGCATCACATCATAATCACAGATACACAATACCCCTGAGTTTTACATGGAAACCCAAATGGAAGAAAACCATGGAATGTTTTCTTATATATCAAAAGATTACAATCATAGGAAGCACCAACTTCCAAATTCTCCAGCACCAATTGGAAGGAGGACACCCCCTAGTTTACAGGCTCCAACCTGAAGAACACTACAACTCCCTATATTCTCCAGCTCCAACTGGAAGGAGACTCCAACCCCCTGATTTATAGGCTCCAATATGAAGGAAGATCCAACTCCTTGTATTCTTTGGGTCCAACTGGAAGGAGGCTATGACCCCCTGATTTACAGGCTCCAAACAAAAGGAAGCTCCAACTCTCTGTATTCTCTGGCTCCAATCGGAAGGAGGATTCAACCCCCTTTCTTTGCCCCTTCCTTCCACTCTGAAATATAAGTGTAGACTCAACCTATCACCGACACTGTCACTGATAATCACTATCCCTGATAATTAACCTGTCATTGTCCCTGTCACTAATATTGATAACTCATCATCAATAAGATGAGATCCATTCTCATAAATCATACACCAAGACCATCACCAAGATGTGCATCAAATCATATGCTAAGAAATGTGTTCCATATCATCCATGTAACAAGCATGTGCCATATCCATAAACCATGTACCAAGATATGTCTCAAACATGTGCCATAACATCCATCAACCATGTACTAAAGCATGTACCATAACATCCATCAACCATGTACTATGATATGTACTGTAACATCCATTAACCATGTACTATGATATGTACCGTAACATCCATCAACCATGTACAAAGATGTGCTTCAAACATGTAAATGTATACCAAAGTACATCTCAAACTATGTGCCCAGTATCCAAGATGTTTCTCAAACCATATGCCAAAACCATGCCTTAAGCATGTGCCAAACCATGTGCCAAACCATCTAAGATATTCCTTAAGCATATATCAAAATAGAACACATAGAAAACACACCATTAGTCATGTAGCAACCTAGTTTATGTGATCACAAACCTACAAACCTTCCTCAACTTCAGTAACAAGGGAATAACATCTTCATCAAACTTTACCTCAGTCTCGTGGGACTAGTTTGTGGATTAGTCACAAACCCTAACTTTCAACAAGCATAACTCCATGCCTATAATGAATAAAGGTCTGAAACTTGTACCTTATAATTTTAAATATCTTCTCTAAAAATTTTCCAAGTTTCGCTCCCTGAATCATCCCTGAAAAGGAGTTATAGTGAAAATTGCAGACCTTGCTGAATTCTATTCTGTTATGGAGAGTAAACTTGTAGAGCATGCCACGCATTGAATACTTGATATCTAGTTTTAAAACTCGTACAAAACATATTACAAATTGTACTATTTTAAATTCAATTGTTCTCACACAATTTTTATCCTCTATGAAGAAGTTATTACTACTTTTCTCATAACACTTGTTTGAGACTAGTTTCAAGACTAGTCAAAAAACTTATCTTCCACAGAGTGTATCTCCAAAAATGCAATGACCCAGAAGCTGGACATTTTACCATAGGTACCTTGATATGTCTTCTCAACAACTTCCAAGTTTCTCTATCTGAATCATTCTAGAAAAAATGTTATAGAGAAAATGGTAAGATGATATTTAAATAACATACCTTTTAACACATCATCACAAGACTTCATCCTCCCTTGGAATTTATCCCTTCTTCACTTCATCTTCCCTCTAAAATCCACCTCAAATCTCCTTGGTTACTTTAGAAAAAAATCACTCGAGTTTATGTTACAAATGAACTCCTAGGTGCCTTATTTATACTAGATCTGACACCCTCTTTTTGGGGTCGACTTGACCCAAATAAAATTCATTTTAATTTTTAATGATTATTCCATTGGGGCCAACTTTATATGTTAAGTTTTTACTATTGTTATTAGGTTATTTCCAAATTTCATGAGCATTCAATGCATTTCCAAAACAACAATATAAAGAGGATCACTGAAAGAAACACAATCACAAGGTACACAACATTTTATCTTGGGAAACCCTCATGGGGAAGAAAAACCAACAAAACATCCTCAACAATATATTTCCAGTACAATGCCAAGACTAAGACCAAAAAAACAAAGATAGACCAAGACCAAGCATGTGCCTCTCTTCTCCTTCATTATACTTCTTCCTGCAACTGCAACTGTCTTCAAGATATGTGCACTAGAAGAGTGAGTGAGTGTGTTCAAATGAGATGCCATCCTCACATATAAATAAAAGTTATGAGGTGGCACTAGGGTTGTGTCTCTTCACTTGGTGGAGCTAACTTCTCCTAGAAGTGGCTAAAACCACTTTACAATTACTAGGGGCTGACTTTAAAAATACCACTATAAAAATACATGTTGACCAATCCACAAAATGGGATTTGATCTTATACAAGACCCAACTTGATCAATCCACAAAAGGGGATTTGATCTATACAATAATGACTCAAATATAAGTAGAATATTCTTTGAAGTTACAATAATTAAACACTCCCCCTTAACGAGAAGGGTGTTCTACTGACATGACACAATACAACATCATCAAGAGAAGGAGAGGGAAACATCATCATCAACATCTGGAACACTGACTGACACATCTATAAATCATCAGAATTTTTTCTCATCATCAATATCATCATCATTTGCATCATGGAGCTAGAGTAACATCATCATCATCAGCAGCAGCATGAAGCTGGAACATCAACATCAATAGCACGAAGTTGGAACAACATCATCAACAACACGAAGATGGAACAACATCATCAACAACACAAAGCTGTAAAAACGTCATCAACAACACAAAGTTGTAACATCAACATCTATATGTGGCAACAGAATGAGGCATGTGCATAACCAACAACATATGTGGTACTTGTTGACGATTAAAATCGCAACGATGAATTCCTCCTGCAAAGGATTGCTAAAAACACTATTATTTAACTATGCTAATAATATAATACTAGTAGGTGGGACCCCCTTGTAAACTAGAGGCACAAGGATAGACATATGACACATATTTTTCTACTGTTACGATGTTGAGTACACGGTCCTACCTTTTTGATGATTCATTCTGGTTGCATTTGGCATGATAATAAGTGGATGATGCATTATTGTGGAATGCTTTTGGTAATCGCTTGCGACACAAAACAATTTTGTGGGTATGAGGAGCATGTTGTTTACAATTGCTATGTTATAACCTTGTTACTAATTCTTATGATTGATTACTTAGCCACATATATGCAAGGGATAATTTAATAGTAGCATGATCAAAACACAGAGAAAAAAACTATGAAAAAGGTTCTAAAGTTATAGAAAAAGGAAAGAAACTATGTAAAATGATTACATGCAAATTTCGAATAAAAGAACTAAGGAATACAAGTGTTAGTCCTAACTGTTATGCTATTTGTTTGGTTAATGGACTATGCGAATTCCATTAGATTTGAATGGAGGCGCATATAGCATTGTTAATATGGATTATTGCATGGAGTTATGGAAAGGGTTAATGTGTAAACTATCTTGGGTGGCGCACTATGTAATGGATATCGTCTCAGATCTCACAATGGTTTGACATTGAATATGCATTGGTTATATGGCTTGATTATTGGTGAATGTTATGATTATTGGGTTGTCTCATACTTTGAATTCAGTTGGGCCAAGTGATGGAAGCGACGTGCATTTACTGCACATCACTCCATAATTTCCCTATCACTTGTCACCCTAGCATTGTTCCATTGTTGTAATTTTTCTCTGCTGGTTGTGAAGCTCCACATTTTCAAGTTTTTGGAAGGGAAAAATCGGCCAACTCGCCATTTAAGCATTTTTTCCACATGTATGATTCTTTTCTCTCCATCCATGATGTATTCTATGTTGTATGAACCAAATGATGGCTCAATGATGCTTGGATTCTATTTGTTATTGAGATTTTCAACTATGTGTGAATGTGGTGTTATGGTTCTCTGTGATGACTATAAAATGTTGGCAATTATAATCAGAGAAATGGGAATTGTTAAGTTGCGCGTTGATTGTTTGCTCGGTCAATGTAGTTTTATGATGGGTCTCTGTGGAAAAATAAGTAACAGTGGTGCAATATGGCTCTAGGTTGATGATTGAGGGTTTTTGTTCTGTATCACTGTCGGTTAACTTGTTTCCTCTTAGTCGTTGAGGTAATCCTTTCCCAGTTGCAGAGGAATTTCCAACAGTGGTCTGTTCTTTTATTGGATCTTGAGCTACTGTTATAGCTCGTTCCCGACTGTCTTTTGACTGAAATCTTGCCAAAATGTCCAATATTGGTCGCCCAAATATTAATGCAGGCCTTTGTTTTTAATTAATACCATATGCGAAGGGTTCCATACACCACCCCTATCATTTCCATTGTAATGAAGTATGTAGGCTCACTGTCAATAGTTGTCAAAAGTTATTAACCTCCCGGGTGATTGGAAATAGACATTGTCTCGCTATGTTTAAATGCCCACCACTGTTAAGTTAACCCTTGTCTCTTCTCAGCAACTGTTAAACGCACCTATGTGCACTGGGTTATTTTACTCTTGATGTCTCTGCTCTCCTCGAGTGTTAACTATTGGTTATGTTTCCGAGAGTTGGATTAATAAGTAAGGACTATATGGCTCACTGTTGTGTCTTTTCAAAAATATATTTTGGCCCATGGTTTATATAAGTCTCGGAAGACCATCAACTCTCCGTGTTTTTGTTAAAAGGATAAATAGGATCTTGTTGCCTCCCTGCATTTGATTTTGACAGAGCCCGATTTAGACTCTGGCTTGTCTCTGTTATCCTCGGGCACCTTCTGGGGTTGTCAAGTATTGGCTATCAGTTAAATGTTTATGGACATCTTGAAAGACACATGCTCTCTCGTCGAGTTTTTGTCTGATCCTTCTATGATAAAATTGTTTGAACAAATAAGAATGAAAACAAGCGGTTGCATACAGTCGAGGACTGTCTTCCTATTTCATTATGGTTTCTCTCACTGTGTTTAATCCAACGTGGTCTTGATTGCATAAGAAGACACCTGTGTGAATTGTACTAAGACCGATTAGGGTTCTAGTAAGGTAAAAAATGATGCATGTGTGTAAATCGAGTTTTGTTCGCTCATTATGATTGGTTATATTGGAAAAATCGCACAGGCTATCAATTGTTTAAAAAAAAATTTATACCCACAGAGATCAAGCTCGAGGTTTATGTTGGGTTGACTGTTGTTGTTTCAAGATTTTGTAGATTGATTGATTGAAGTCCTGTGTATTATCGGGCATGGTTTAAGTTTTTCCACGTTTTGAAACGATACCTCTGTATTTTTAAATTGGGCCCGATTGTTGATTGGTGAACATTGACTATTGATTACTTATCGTGGTGCATTATGTATTATCAAGGATAGATGTCAAGCATATTGTTGTGCATGTTTTGATTATTTTTAGAAAAAAGAAGAAGGGATCAACATTATAATAATCAATATTATTGAATGGGAAAGGTTTTTATAAGTTATAATTGCACAGACTATTATAAATTAAGGAATTTTGGGAAATTTAATTATTTAAACAACAAATAGTTTTGCATACAATTGAGGAACAATGAATGCTGGTTTGGGAAGTGGATGTTTTTTGGATTAATTTTGAACAAAGTTATGATTGCATGATTTATTTAATTTTTTTATGAACAATATCCATCAAATTCCCTACCATTTTCTCACTTTTTTGCTCAATACAAATCCCCTCACAATCCTAGATTCATTTTGCACGCCCTGTTCTTAAAATTAAATTAAAACTCCGTATTACAGTGATTAAGAAATAACACAGAGATGGATCACATGTGAAATGATTTGGTTATTGTTGCACAATCGATTGTTTAATGAATTGCTGAGAAGTAATCATGTTCTTACTCCCTTTCATTTTCTCACTTTTTTCTCTTAATAGAACCCCCTCAGATATCAGAGAACCCTTATTCACCCCCTGCTCATTGAAAATTATTAAATGAATTATATGGATTGGATTGCATGGGTCTGATGTGATTGCTTAGCCAAACTTTGTTTCATATTAATAGATGTTATGTATGGTTTGTTTAAGAAGCTAGTTGTTAATAAACGCTGCATACAGGATGAGCTTCTTTAGTAGAGGAAGCCATGGTCAAAATAACAGGGCCAAAGGGAATTGGAATAGAGGGCCTAAAAGGCCAAGGTTCTCGATACATTTTGATGAAGATCCTCAAGATTTAAAACATCTCTTCCAAGATGAATTTTTCAATTGGATTGGACAAGAGGTAGTCCAACCTAGACCATAGAGGCCTCCCTTCCAACCCCAACATGTCCCTGGTATCCCTGTGCCCCCTCATGTTTCATTGCAACCTGAAGTACCTAAGAACGATGGATGGCAGGAGATTGTTCACCCAACAGTCTCCCAACATCGTGGTTGGCCAAATATGCCTCTACCTGCTTCTCCTCCACCTGTTAACCCAAATGTTCAAATTGACCCTGCATACTCACCTGTACAGTCCTCCCACGCAAGAAAAAGACTCAAAACCGAAGCACACCATATGCATGATAAAGGAAAAGTTGTTGCTTCCCCCTCCTCCCCCTCAAGTGATTCATCCAAATTTGTTTCATCCCACATGCACTTGAGAGATGATTGTTCTCATGTCATCAGTGAAATCAAGCTTAAAGGCTCCACACAACCTAAGGCTAATTCAAAGAAGTCAAAAGGAGATAGCAACAACAAAGGGAAAATAGCCTCCCAAAGTGACAAATATGGGTTTTGAGTATATTTTATTATTGTTTTATTAAGAACAATGGACTCCTGAATTTTTTTGACAACATACTATTTTTGGATATTCTGGATATTATATGTTTGGTTATGATTTGAAATATAATTGATATTTAATTTTCAAATTATGAAAATGGTTATAAGATCCACAAGGAGGGATGTGTCTGATTTATTGTCTAGTTATGTTTATTTTTGTTAAATATATTAAAGGGAGTTACACGGGGTCCCACCTACTAGTTATTATTTATTAAAAGACCCTTATTATTATTATAATAATTCTTCCCCTAAACTAAAAGTTAGTTGAGTTTTTGTTAACTTAACTAAATGAAGTGGTTGAACTACTTCAACTAATTTGGGATGCATAAAACCAAAATGAGAAGGAAGAAAGGGGGGAGAATAGAAGGAGAAAGCATAATAAGGTTTTCCCTTGAGTTTTATTGAGATAGTTCTATTTGCATTCATTCTTCAATTCATTAAAAGCCTAATTCTCTTTTATGACAGCATGGTCCTATTGTAGACAACAAGATTCAAAGCTGAATTACATCATTTAGACACTTGTTTTCAGAGGTGTTGATCTATATTTGATAGTCTGTGTAGACTCATCTGTTTATGAATTAAATTTCATCACTGATAAATGACATTGTGCAGAGTCGAGTGGGAAGTAATATGTGGCAAGATGATCCATATTTTAAAGTTCATTTTTTACTTATTGTCAAAGTCCTTTTGTATGTTTTTCATCGGGGATATCTAAGTTTGACTTTGGTCCAAAATCCCTCAGGGATTTTTGTAAAGAGAACGACTCTTTTGATTTCTTGGAATCAAATAAGCGATTGCTTTTCTTTCTCATATGTGTTGATATGTGACTTGGTATTTTTCCTTTTGTCTCCACATTTACTTTTTGCATCTGTATTATTCAGAAAATGGTATAAAATGTTATACTTTTTTGCAATAATCTTTTATTAAAAAATCATCCTAACCTCTTGTAATTAATACTTGTGGATTAGGAAACACTTTTTGAGGCTATAAAAATAGGGTAACATTCCCGACTATCTTTCATTAGCCAAGAAATATCCGAAAATGCTTGAGTAAGATAATTGCATATCTTTCCCTCAAAAGTACTCTAACAAACCATCCTTACCGGACCTTCGGGATCTGCCTAGGAATCATAAGATTCCCTAGGATATAAAATCCTAACTGAGCTACCACTAATGACCACAACTAGCATATACATGCACAGGTACTCTGACAGACCATCCTTACTGGACCTTCAGGATCTTCCCAGGGATGATCAGTCCTCTAGGATATACAATCCTATCTAAGATACTCGTTGTTGGTCAGGATACTATAGTATCATCAACATCACCCCCCCTTTCGAGGGAGGTCATTTCAGACTACACCAAGCTTGTCTCGAAAGTAATCAAACTTCACATGAGTCAAAGGCTAGGTCAACACATTTACAACCTGCTCATCTGTGCCAACATATTGGAGCTTTATAGCTCCCTTTTGCACCATGTCATGAATGTAGTGATACCGGATCTCTATGTGCTTCATCTTATCATGGAAAACTAGGTTCTCTATCATCTTTATGCAACTCTAGTTATCACATATAATCACGACAGCTTCCATATCTATATCGAACATACATGTCAACAACTTCTGAAGCCATATGGCTTCACAACTGGTGGAACATGCTGCAATGTAAACCGCTTTTTCCGTGCTGAGAGAAATACTGGATCGATTCCTTCTCTACCATGAAGTCATGGCTGACCCAAAACTAAAACAACATCCTAGAGTTCTCTTTCTGTCTGAAGCACTTCCAGCCCAATCTGAATCAGTATAACTATACAATCTGAAGTCATGATCTCTAGTATAATAGAGGCCATAATCCAACGTACCCTTAAGGTATCTCATCACATTCTTTTCAGATACAAGGTGAACATGTCTGGTATCCACTATATTTTGGCTCAAGGTGTTCATAACAAAGCATATACTTGGCCTGGTATTCGCCAGAGACATAAACAAACCAATAATTTGTCTATATACAATAGCATCAACTAACTCTGATGAAGTATCAACCAGGAGCTTTAAATTTGTCTCCATGGGTGTGGCCATGGATTTACATTCCAACATGTCAAACTTCTTTGGTATTTAAACTGCATACTTCCCTTGGTTAAGGAAGATCTTCTCTGGGGTATACCAAACTTCAACATCTAAGAAATAATCCATCAGGCCTGGGTCTTTCATCTCAAATTCTGCAGCGAGGTTCCTTTTGCAATCTGTGATGAGTTTTTCTTCTCCTATCAAGAATAAGTCATCCACATATAGTAGCAATACAACTGGCTCATCATTCATAACCTTGAATTAAATATTAGAATCAACTTTACTCTTGGTAAAGTTGATTCTAATATTTAATTCAAGGTTATGAATGATGAGCCAGTTGTATTGCTACTATATGTGGATGANTCATTCATAACCTTGAATTAAATATTAGAATCAACTTTACTCTTGGTAAAGCCCAAGCTCATTAGGAAAATGTCAATTCTATCATACCAAGCTCTCAAAGCTTGCTTCAACCTGTACATAGATTTCTTCAACCTGCAGAAATGAGTTTTTCTATCTTCAGCTTCAAACCCTTGTGGTTGTTCTATGTACACTTCTTCTTAAATAACACAATTTAAGAAAGTTGTTTTCACATCCATCTGGTACAACTTCAACTTCATTTTGGTTGCAAGAGCTATGATGGTTCTGATAGAAGTGTATCTTGCTACAGGAGCGAATTTTTCTTCATAGTCAATACCTTCCTTTTGAGAGAATCCACGAGCCAAAAATATTTCCTTATATTTTTCAATACTTTCATCTGCTGCATGTTTTATTTTGTATATCCACTTGGAAGATACCACACCTTTGTTCTTTGGCTTAGTAACTACTTCCCACACGTCATTCTTTATAATGGATTGATATTCTTATGTCATGACATCCATAAATATTTCTTTTGAACGAACTCTTCAAAGCAAGTAGGTTCCTTATCTACAAAATCACACATCAAGGCCACATAACTAGAGAATGACTTAGGCTTCTTGCTTTGTCTCATGGTTCCTTCTAGGGAACCATACTACACTGCATCCTGAATGAGCTCTCTATCCCAAGTTGGCTTTATCTTATGAGAGATAGTCATATGGGGAGTTTCTTGAGATTTTATCATATCATGATATTCTAGAATCTCATCATGAGGGGTCACTGCAACTTCATTCATGGGTTATGTAACTCTGGGAGATACATGTTCTTCTTCATACACTTCTTCTAACTGACATTTCCTTGATCTCTTGAGTGTTGCATCTTCATCAAATGTTACGTCTCTACTGATCTCAATATGATGGTAGTTTGGTATGTAGATTCTAAAGGCCTTAGAGACCTTACAATATCCAACACATATTTCCTTCTTTCCTGAGGATCCAACTTAGTTTTCTTTTCTTTCAGAATGTGTACAAATACTATGCAACCAAATATTTTGAGATGGATTACTTCTATCTTCTTTCTGGTGAACACTTCTTCCAGGATTTTGAATCCAAGTGCACTATGGGATAATATGCTCTAGACATATACAATTTTTCTTGTTGCTTCAGTCGATAAGTGCATTGGAAGATCTTGATCATGAATCATAGTCTTTACTGCTTCCATAATCATCCTATTCTTTCTTTCTGCTACACCATTTTGTTGAGGATTATAGGGAGTGGTGAGCTCCCTCTTAATCCTATCATCTCTGCAAAATCTTTCAAATTCATTTGAAGTGTACTCTCCTCCATTGTTTGACCTGCATTTCTTGATTTTTCTTTCAGAGAGATTTTCTACCAAGGCTTTGAATTACTTGAACTTTCCAAGTAATTCATCTTTTGACTTCAATAAATAAACCCATTTTTTATGAGAGTAATCATCAATAAATGATACATAGTATGCATACCCTCTTAGAGAGGTTGATGGCATTGGACCACATACATATGAGTGGACAAGTTCCAAAATTCCTTCTGCTTTACTATCACTCTTTGGAAAAGGATTCTTTGTGTTCTTTCCTTATGCACATCCCTTGCATACACCTTCATGATCAACCTTTAGTTCTGGTAAACTTGTAACTACCTTGCTCACATATGGTAAGGATTTGTAGTTGATGTGAGGTAGCCTTATATGCCAAATTTCACAAGGACTTTCAATAGAATGAGTCAAGGCTACATTTGAGTGACCCTTTAACTTGTACAAACCACCTTCTTCTATTCCAATAACAACTGCATCTTCTATAGTTTTTCCTTTATACCACATAAGAACTTAACCATCTACGAATGTAACCCTGAAACCTTTATTATCTAGAGAAGAAATAGAAAGAAAGTTATTTTTCAAACCTATTACATAGATTACATCCTTCATTCTCATCGAAGTTCTTGAATCAAGTTTGTAGGTGGCTTTTCCCAATCCTTTGATTGGGTACTGATAATCATCTCCAAGTAAAACTTTATGGGATGATTTTTTCTCTACAAGACTGGAGAGAGTGTTCTTCTGACCTGTCATGTTTTTAGAGGCACCAATATCTATGAGCCAAGTATCCTTTCCAGGTGTCACAGATCCTGAGAGAGAAAAAAACAAAAGCATGTTCTTCAATCTCTTCTTTATCTAACTTATTAGGTGGCTCATCATATTCAATTACATGGGAATGATGTATTTTGTTATTTTTCCTCTTGTATTCTTCCCTTTTGCCAGGACAATTCTTAGCAACGTGTCCCATCTTATCACAATGATAACACTGTTAGGAGGAGAAATATTTTTCCTTCTTTGACATTTATGATATTTCTGGAATCTCTTTGGAGAGTGGGACTCTTTATGAAAGTGAATATCCTTTTAAAAATGAGAATTTCCTATGAAAGTGAATCTCCTTTTGAAAATGAGACTTTCCATTTCCACCCTTAGCATGAGAAACTAGGGCTTGATCTTCATCTCTTAATATAACGACTTCTCGATTAGCCACTCTTGCTTCTTCTTGAACACATTCTTCCCATAAATTGTCAAATTGGAGTTTCTCTTTTCTTGCACAAATGGTTTGGATGAAGGCATCCCAAGGTATTGTGAGACCATTAAGAGTTTTCATCATGAGTTCATATTCATCTAAGTTGTCTCCAATTTCCTCTAAATGTTCCTTGAATTGAGAAACCCTAGAGAAATAGTCTTGAACTATTTCTCCTTTTTACATTCTTGTATTCTTGAGTTGGGTTCTCAAGTTCATCTTCCGGTTGATTTTCCTTCCTTCATAAATTTTTGTTATGGAATAAAACATATGTTTTGGAGTATTCTTAGAAGAAACTTGATGGATTGAATGATATTTAATAGAATATTCAATTATTCTTTTATCCCTAATCATATCCTTCTTGTACTTCTCTTTATCTTCATCTTCTTCGGGCTCCAATACATTTTCTTTTATGAATTTTCCAAGGTCATTCTCTTCATTAATGATTCCAATTTTTTACTTCTAGGAATGTAAATTTTCGACACCTTCTAACTTGTCAACAAGCTTGGTGCTTGCAGACATCTTGACTTGAAGCTAAGAAAATGACCAGAAAATGAAAGTGCTCAGAAAATGAAACTGAACTTACCAAGAGATGCGCTAGACTGAGGCGATTTTGCTCGAGCAGATTGTTTCTGAAAATTCCATGTTTTACCTTTTGAAACTTGACCTAAGTAATTCTGGACTGGTATTTCTGGTACTGGTTTTGGTTTCCTGGTTTTCTGGTTTTCTAGTACCAGTCAAAACTAGGGTTTGACTTTCTGAAGAATCCAACCACTGAAAAGGTCCGCTCAAGTTGCTAAAAGATGTGCTAGGGTAAGGCACACTTCCCTAGGTGGTCTTGGTAAAACATTCTTCTTCAATGAAAAACCCTAAATTTCTTATACGACAACATAAACGTATAGATACCTAGTGAAATATGCTCTAATCAATCAAGCTTTGATACCATGTTAAGTTTTTACTGCTGTTATTAGGTTATTTCCAAATTTCATGAGCATTTAATGAATTTCCAAAACAACAGTACAAAGAGGATCATTGAAAGAAACACAATCACAAGGTACACAACATTTTATCCTAGGAAACCCTCATGGGGAAGAAAACCCAACAAAACTTCCGCAATAATATATTGCCAGTACAATGCCAAGACTAAGACCAAAACACCAAAGATAGACCAAGACCAAGCATGTGCCTCTCTTCTCCTCTGTTAGACTTCTTCCTGCAACTGCAACTGTCTTCAAGATATGTGCACTAGATAAGTGAGTGAGTGTGTTCAAATGAGACACCATCCTCACATATAAATACAAGTTGTGAGGTGGCACTCGGGTTGTGTCTCTTCACTTGGTGGAGCCGACTCTCCTAGAAGTGGCTAAAACCACTTTACAATTACTAGGGGATGACTTTAAAAATATCACCATACAAATACATCTTGACCAATCCACAAAAGGGGATTTGATCTTATACAAGACCCAACTTGATCAATCCACAAAAGGGGATTTGATCTATATAATAAAGACTCAAATATAAGTAGAATATTCTTCGAAGTTACAATAATTCAACATTATCATCAATATCCTTAATATATATTTTAATATTCATTGCAATGGGGACGACTTGTAACTTCTTATTTGTAACAGTTTTTAGGGGTTGACTTGTTATTTTTTGTCCTTTGATCTGGGGATTCTTCATTTTCTTTCGGGGCTTCATTTTTAAGAGGGTAAATCTCCTCAACCACGAGGAACCACGTGATGTACCATCTACCGTTGGAAACATCATGATGAGGAATATCCATCTATGAGGGTTTTGAATGCATGTGTCATGTCCTTCATCCTCTTTTTCTTCAAAAAAAATTGGGCTTCATGACCACACCTTTGGGGATTCTCAACCACTTACCCACTTAGCCATATTTCCAGGGCTTCTTGTAGATTTATTCAAGGTCTCTTCCCATGAGGTCCATGCTTAAAGATACACCATAAGGGGACCACTTTGGAGACTTCTCCAAACACACCCATCACTTCTAAATTCTTCCAACCTTGCTTCATGGCTTCTTCTAGGATTGCCTAGTGTTAACGTCAATGACAACCAACTATCCTACAATATCATCCCTCTGATTCTCCCATGGGAGTATTTTTCCACATCGCCTCCCTTTCTCTGGGCTTGCCTACTCCACTTTCATGGTGCGTCCTAGAAAAAGGTCCATACATTATTATTTCCAGTTCCCCCGAGAAGTTTCAGTGTTGGATTTTAAGTGTTTATGCCAAATATCAGTCTTTTACCAACTGCTCATCCATGATCCCTCCTTTTTCTTTCCTATGCAGTATCAGCTCCACCCATGAAAGTTCCCTAAACCATGTATCATACTCATGTAAACAATCTCCATGCATCATGCACTTTGATGAAAAGAAGGATCCCCCTTCAATGGATCGCTAACAACCCTACTTTTATCCATCATCATGGGCCCTCCTCCAGCAACAATGAGGCTGAATGAGTTCCATACATCTAACCTCGATGTTACTACCCCCCTTCTCTCATCTCAACATGGAACCTCAACCCTCCAGAAGAAGAACGATCGAGGCTCTTGGCTTAGCTTGGTCCAAACAGAACAAACATGCACGCAGATAGTGATGCTCTCTCTTGAAACTCTCACAACTCCCCTATTCACCTCCATAGACACCAAGGAATTTTTTGTGCCAAGAAACTAGCCGTAATCACAACTTACTTTAAAATAAATATGAGTGACTCTTACTCCATATGTCCACTTTAAAAACTTTCAGAAGTTGGCTCAAGGACGAGCCAGATAATAGTGGTGGGGGCTTGTTGGCACCCAAAGTTTTGGGTTCATTTTTATGGGAACTGCAATATTTCTAATACAATATATTATTTAGAACAAAAAATATCTAGCGAGCAATGAAAGAACAATAATGATACATCCAGGAAAATATTAGAAGAACACTAGAATAACACAAGAATAATCACCAGAAAGAGAAACTTTATTATGATAGCAATGTTCACTTGACTCTTCGAGGGGGAAACCTCTAGTAGAGCATATATCTATTACAATAATCTCCAAGACAAACTTCACCCATGCCTACTACACATATTTATACTAATTCTACCTTATAAGGAAACTTCTAGAGGAAGATCTTTCTAGAAGTGGAATCTTGTATTAGGTATTCTTACATTGACTTATTCTCATTTATTTATTAGGCATTATTAACTAATGCTAGCCTTTAATACATAGAAACATATCCTTCTAACTAATGACCCATGGAGAGGGGTTAGGATCAGATCCTAACCAGGGATGATTTTAAGGATGGAAAATTATTTTAAAATGTAGAAACCTTAGTGAATCTGACTAATCCTTCATATGGAAACTATAATTTTTTTGGCGATATTTTTGTAAAAATATTCAAATTTCTAAGGATTTTATATAGTTTGTATAAAAGTTTGGTGATTTTTAAGGTAAAATAATTTTATCCTATAGAATTTGGGCGAATCATTTTTAGAATGGAGAATATTTTTTTGGAAAAAACCATGGAAAATTATCCCATGAACGAAATTTATCCCCTAAAATCATCCTTGATATTCCTAACATTCCCTCTCCCTTCAAATGCAGCCTTGTCCTCAAGGCTATAGGTGAAAAAACTATTGAAGTATGGCTATTGGTTCTCAGGTCACATCTTCTGGTGATGTGTCCTTCCATTTGATCAACACTTCCTTGATGGTTCAGCCTAGTTGACATTCTTGATTGTTGAGGACTGCTTCGGGTTGGAGCCACAAGGATCCCTCTGCATCTAATTCTGGAAAGATGATTTGAACTCGACAATTCTATCCTACCACTTTCTTTAGATAGGAAACATGAAACACTAGATGGATTTTGGAAGTAGCCAGAAGAGCCAATTTGTAAGCTATTGAGCCAATACGTTTGATGATTTGGTAGGGACCATAAAACTTGGGTGCCAACTTATGATGTCCTTGAGCTTTGAGAGATTTTTTCTTGTAAGGTTGTAGCCGAAGAAACACTTGATCCCCTAACCCTTTCATAATGATGTTGGTTAACATGTTGCTTCATGCGATTTTGGGCCATGTGGAGATTATCCTTCAGAGTTGCGATGGTCGCTATTCGACCTTGCAACATGGTATCAATAGATTGAACCTTGGATGTGAATGGAATATAGGTAGTGACTATCGGAGGTTGTTGGACATACATTACATCATATGGGGTCATTTTAGTGGTCATGTGATAGAAAGTATTGTACCACCATTCAAGGGAATCCATTGCACCCACTAGTGTTGTTTTTTTGAATCAAAACACCGTAAGTAAGTTTCCAAACATTTGTTGTCCACTTCCATTTGGCCATCAGACCGGGGGTGATAGGTTTTTCTCATGTTTAGTTGGGTGCCCTGCAATTTAAACAGCTCTTGCCAAAAGGTGCTAGTGAAAGTGGGGTCACGATTAGTTACAATAGAGGTTGGCATGCCATGTAACTTGAAAATATGTTAAAGGAAAACTTGTGCAATGAGTGCCACTATGAAAGGGTGAGGTAAAGAAAAAAAATGAACATACTTGGATAGGCGATCAACCACCACCATGATGACCGATTTGTTCCCAGCTTTAGGTAGGCCCACTATAAAATCCATGGAGATGTCTGTACACATTGAAGATGGAATGGGTAGGGGTTGTAGAACACCTGGCGACTTGACAATTTCACCTTTATTCCATTGGCACACCTCACATTCAGTGACAAATTGAAGTATATCCTTCTTCATTCCTAGCCAAAAAAAATAACGACGGTCATGAGCATAGGCCTTTTGGAAGCCTGAGTGACCTGCAATAGCTGAGGAGTGAAACTGTGCTAAGAGTCATAGCTTGAGTGCTGAAGAGGGTGATAAAACTAGGTGATCCTTATATCAGAGAGTATTGTCCTGCCATGTGTATCCAATCAGAGGATTAGGTTCCACTTGAAGATGTTGAATTATCCTGGAGATAGTCGGGTGTGTGAGCCACTCCTAGCGTACATCCTCAATCCAATCAGGGACTAGTAAGGATACGGAAAAGAGGGCGCCCTCTTCCTCATGTTTTCATAAAAAAGATTCATCCACTATATTGTCTTTGCCTTTTTTATATATGATTTCATAGTCATAACCCAAAATTTTAGTCAGCCACTTGTTTTGTTCAGGTGAGGATAATCTCTACTCCAAACAATACTTCAGACTATGGTGATCTATTTTGATCTAAAAATTTCATCCCAAAAGGTAGGGCCTCCATGTGTGCACCGCATGTAGAATGACCAACATTTATTTTTCATAAGTGGATTTACTCAAGTTGCGACCACTCAATGCTTGGCTAGTAAAGGCTAGAGATCGAACCTCTTGGGTGAGGATTGCACCTATACCAATGCCCAAAGCATCCAATTCCACCAAAAAAGTTTTGTTGAAGTCAAGCACTGCTAAGATAGGAGTAGTGCACATGAATATCTTCAACTCAATGAAGGCTTGCTACACCTTAGTTGTCCAATGAAATGAATTCTTGTTAAGAAGGTCAGTCAAGGGCTTAGAAATTTTTCCATAATGGTGGAAACATTTCCAGTAATAGCCTGTGAGACCAAGAAAACCTCATAGGTGCTTTAAGGTCATGGGTTGCGACCACTCGTGCATATCTTGTATCTTTTTGGGGTCCAATTTTACATCGTCGTGACTCACAATGTGTCCCAAGTACTCCACTTCACTAGGTCCAAAGGAACAATTTGTCTTTTTTAAAAACAATTGGTTGTCCTGTGGCAAGTGAAGAACTTTGTCCACATGAGTAAGGTGGCTATCCTAGGTGTGGCTATAAATGAGGATGACATCAAAGAAAACTAGGACAAACTGCCGAAGGTAAGGTTTCAATAGTTTATTCATAATAATTTGGAAGGTGGATGGAGCATTGCAGAGGCCAAAAGGCATGATCAAGAATTCATAATGTTCTTCATGAGTTCTGAAAGAAATCTTCGGAATATCAACCTCCTTCATCCTAATCTAGTGATAGCCGGAGTGAAGTTCCAATTTGGTGAAGACACAGGTGTTGACAATTAAAACCGCAACGAGGATTTCACCCGCAAAGTATTGCTTAAGACTAATAAGTATAAGATAATGAGATATATAATACTAGTAGGTGGGACCTCCTTATAGATTCAGAGATCTGATCTGGTTCTTATTTCATGTTTATGCTGTTGTTTGACACTTCTTACATGTATTAGTTAGAGTTTCCTTTAATGGTTGACAGTAGGCTGAGATCTAGATCCGATTCGAACTAGACAACCATTGATTGTAAATTAATGTAAAATTAATGAGAGTAGGTGAGATGGAGGGAAGAGATCGAGGAGCCCCTCTTTGTAAAATATATTTTTCATCTGTTTTCATTAGTTTTTAGAAGAGGAGATAAGGAAGGAGAGGAGCCGAGACTCGATTGTAGTCCAAGCTTTTGTAACCTTTGTACATGCATTATGAGATTAATACAAATAGAGAGGTTTTTCCTGCATATTGTATTGTGTGTATGAATGAATGCATTTTATGCTTTTATGTGCATATGTTGTAGATGTATGTTAGTTTACATCTGCAGGGATAGATAGAATTCTCTATCTGTTTGTGAGTTTGTTGGTTTCAGTCTGGTTCTTTGTGGCTTCATGCAAGAGGTTGCATGAAAAAATACTGAGGTTCCTGTAAGCCAATGCAAGAGTGCACTTCTGAGTTCTATGGAATTTGGACAGAGACGTGCCATGAGGGTGCACCAGAGGAAGTCATAAACTCAAGAAGAAGCCTCAGAGTTACTGAATACTCTAGAGGTGAAGACTATGTAGAGGAGGGCACAATGAGAAGACAGAATCACTGAAGGTTCCGTAAATCTTTGCCAGGAGGGCATCGAGCGAGTGCATAGAGTGCACGGAAGGAACTCTATTTCAAGTTCTGAGATAAGGGAAGTGTCATAGGGAAGACACTCACAGGGTTACTAAACACTCTGTAGGTTCAACAAGGAGTTCTTGAGCATAAGTTGCCAGAGGGAACTTATATCCCTTCAAGGAGAGAAAGGGACATAGACCATTGAGGTCCGAGCAGTTGAAGGTCAAAGAGGAGGAAGACCTATGCAAGGAGTGCACTAGGCCAACACTCAGGTGAAGGTATTGAATGATAGACATCAGAAGGCTAGTCAAAGCACAAGGAGTGCACATAGAGTGAGCTTGTTTCAAGTTCCAAATCTCAGGAGGTCGAGCGTAGAAGTGTGCTAGGAGGAGCACCATAAGTATTCTAAAGAGGACATAGAGAAGGGTCGAGTGCCTTAGGAGTAGAGAAAGGTTGAGAATCTTAGGAGGTTCAGTGTTTCCAGAACATAGGTGAGACCCAAATTTTTCAGGGTTCACAGGAGAAATATCGAAGGCTAGGACCTTCGAAGCGTGGAAATATTCTAAGGGAAGGAGAACGTGTAAATCTCAGGAGGAGGAGCACATATTCCAATGGATCGACACTGGGAGAGAAGATATGGACCATTAAATTCATATCCATATGCATAGAAGATCACACAGGGAAGAATGGATCTAAATCATCAGATCTGAGCACAGAGGACCGATAGTCGTCGGATCCAGAAGAAGTGCATGGGGTTTAGACCATTGGAGTGCATAGGAGAGTCGATTTCATGATACATGGAATCCTGAAATCATTGTGGCCATATATTTTCAGAGGACATGTGGTAGAGATCCACACAAGTTGGCAGTCGGGAGTTGGACGAGAAGAGGAGACTTCACTCCATATCCCCAATACACAAAATTCGGGTTGAATCTAGGACATTGGTTGAGCCGAAATCTTCAGAACCGTCCATCGTCAGAGGATAGGTGGTAGAGATCCTCACATATTGGGGATCACACATTGGGAAAACAAAGTTGAAGACAAGTGCAAACACTCGATGAGTTGGGAGCCAGTATGATCCTAGCCATCCATCAGGAGGACACATGGAGAGATTTTAGTATTTCGCTGACTCGCTATGGAAGAAGGTCAACGACAGAGTTCTAAGAACTCGCGACAGGGGAATTTTCAATTTGATCGCAACCATTGATTGAGGAGAGACTTCGACCACTGATCATCCAAGGGGGAATTATCGGTAATCGGGTATCGGGAGTTGGGAGGACAAAAGTCCTTGACTTTCACATCACCGATATGCGAAATGCGATGATCACCTTTTGGGGTTAGCCCTGGTCACAGGAAAGGTTCATGTGGTAGAACTAAAGGGAGGAGCTAACACTAGTTAATCCCCATCACAAGTCGAGAATCAGGACTTGAAGGAGTTGGGGCACTCCACAACAGGATTTGTGAAGTCGCGAAACACGACGCGCCCTTTGGAGGTAGCTTGTGGTCGTGTGGAGTGGTCACATGAATGGGAGGAGTTAGAGGACTGTTAATCCCTATTCTAGGTTTCAGAACTCGAAGGAGTTAGAAGGACTCACAACGGATATCGTGAAGTCGCGAAATGCGACAAGTACCTTTTGGGCTCAGCCGGTGATCCAATGGTCATGTGGAGAAAGGATACGAGGGGAGTTAACCCAGTGCTCATTCCTTGTTGGGACTCATCTTTCAGGAGTTGGAAAGTGAAGGGAAACTCATACATAAAATTCCCGATTTGAAAAAGATTCTTTTTGGTGTTTGACCCGTGGTCATAGCATTGTGGTATTCGAGGGAAAAAGGCTCGTGCCTCATGCTTAGCTGCATAGGGTAGGTTTCAAGGAGGAACTATGGATTTGTTCAAGGGTTCTAGAAGGGAACCAAAGGAGCCTCTTCGGCTCATCAGAGGAAGAACGATCCTTGACCAGGAGGTCAGCGGACCCTGCCGAGGCAGAGGTAGGGGGCTTGCATCAAGTGGTATCAGAGCGGGATTTTTTCTGTATATTTCAGGAGGAAAGGGTTGAAGGAGAAATTCTGGTAACATCAAGTGGTATCAAAAGTTCATCTGTAGACAACAGGTGAAGGAAGACATGGTGTTGATGCTTTGTGGTGATTGTTTGTAGATGTGAAATAGTCAATAGACAACCAGGTGAGTTGTAGGGGAAGTTGGGAATGCTCTGAGTTGTAGAGTGAACAACAAACTTGCTAGGAGAGCAGGTAGAAGAAGGAGATGGCTACTAAAGGCCATGAATGTTGTCCAAGAGGATACCGTCAACACAAAAGAAAGGATGAGATAGATAAGGAGCTCAATGAGATAAGGGAAGAAATGAATAGGCTTGCATTGAAGATGCAACAGGATGCTAAAGTACATTGGGTATATGAATGGCCTCTGAAGAGGAAAGAAAAATTTCCCATTCATATATTGTTGGCCAGAGGACAATGAAGGCTGTTGAGAGGATGGATGAGGTATGTCAAAAGCCTCAGAGCTGAAGAAGAAGTGGTTCACATCTGTGAGCGAGAAGCTAGGAGAAATCTCAGTGATGATGAGGAGAAGGGATCAGAGAAGGATCTCAGAAAATACCAGGTGGGTAGTGATGAACTTTCAAGTTGCCAAGTGGGAAATGAGAAGATATCAATGATTGATCTCAAAGACTGCCAGGTGGGAAGTGAAGAAATTTCAGGTTGCGAGGTGGGAAATGAGATGGAATCATTGGAGGATCTCATAGACTGCCAGGAGGGCAGGACAAAAATCCCAATTTTCCAGGTGGGCAAGGGAGAGGAGATGAGACTATCTGATAGTCTCATGAACTTAGAGGTGAGTTCATATCAGCAAGGAGAGATGATGGAGGAGGATCAGAGGAAAATTCTAATCATTGGAGGAATTGAGTTATTCCTACCAAGAAACCAAGTCAAGGCCGGAGCATGTGTGAAGACGCAACAGTAGAAACAGAAGGATAGGCAGCAGAAACTATCAAGGAGGAGAAGATGTTGATGTTTTCCCCAACATAAGGAGAAGATAATTCAGCAGAATCACTCAACATTTTCAGCCAGGAAGCTGAACAGAGGATAAATGCAGTACTAGAGGTTATAGAAGTAGAAGAAGCAGAAGAGGAGGAAGCAGACGACATAGATTTTTTTGGTCTATGTGAATAATTGGAAGCCCTAGAGGGGAGGGTGACATTGCAAAGCATGCACTTCCAAAAGATCAGGTTGGAGACAGAGGGAGCATACTAGCCCAAGAATCAGCTGGAAGAAACTGGAGATATGCCAGCAGGAGAAATGGAAGTAGCAAAGTTGTCAAAGGAAGAAGCTGAGCAGCATCTCAGTGATAAGATTGCAGAACTGAATTTTGCAGCAGAGTGGCAAGCTAAGGCCACAAGAGATGAAGAAAATCACATGGGGGATCGAGGTTATCTACCCATTAACAAGGAGGAAGTGTGGTCGAGAAGACTGCATAAGGAAAACCAACCATTGGAGTAGCTGGAATATGTATTTGAGGAAATTAGAAGGCTGATGTTGAGGTCAGCACTAGAATCTGTCAGCAGAGAGAAGCTGAGCAGAAGGAAGCCTGCCATAGTAGCAGGGAAGATGCAACAACAACAACAAATAAGTGGAGCGGATGGAAAGATCCAGATGATAGTTTTGGATCTAGGTGTATTTCAATAGATCTAGGAAGCTCATGAGCAGGAGCTCATGAATGTTTCACAGCAGTGGAGTATGATGCAGAAGCATTGCTTCACCCCAACAACACACCATCTAGCCAACACATCAAGCGTGCATTCAATTGAGGAGAGAGGTGTCAACCCTCTCATTTTCAAATTCGAAAATGTAATAACTATTGTAAGGCCGAAGAGCCACATAGATGCCTTTGTGCATGTAGTAGTTAGAGTCTCCTTTAATGGCTGACAACATGCTGAGATCTAGATCCGATTCGGACTAGACAACCATTGATTGTAAATTAATGTAAAATTAATGAGAGTAGGTGAGATGGAGGGAAGAGATCGAGGAATTCATAGACTCGGGAAGAATCCTCAGAGTTACTGAATACTCTGGAGGTGAAGACTGTGTAGAGGAGGGAATAGTGAGAAGACAGAATCACTAAAGGTTCTGTAAAGATCTGCTAGGAGGGTATCAAGCGAGTGCATAAAGTGCATGGAAGAAACTCTATTTCAAGTTCTGAGATAAGGGAAGTGTTGCATGGAAGACACTCACAGGGTTACTGAATACTCTATAGGCTTAGCAAGGAGTGCTTGAGCATAATTTTCCAGAGGGAACTTATATCCCTTCAAGGAGAGAAAGGGACAGAGACCATTGAGGTCCGAGCAGTTGAAGATCAAGGAGGAGGAAGACCTGTGCAAGGAGTGCACCAGGCCAACACTTAGGTGAAGGTGTTGAATGAAATCCATAAAAAGGCTAGTCAAAGCACAAGGAGTGCACATAGAGTGAGATTGTTTCAAGTTCCAAAGCTCAAGAGGTCGAGCATAGAAGTGTGCCAGGAGGAGCACTAGAAGTCTTATGAAGAGGACGCAGAGAAGGGATGAGTGCCTTAGGAGAAAATCAAGGTTGAGAATCTCAGGAGGGACAACGTTTCCAAAATGTAGGCGAGACCAAAAGTTTTCAGGATTCGCAAGATAAATATCAAAGGCTGAGACCTTCGAAGCATGGAAATCTTCTAAGGGAAGGATAACGCGTAAAGCTCAGGAGGAGGAGCACAAATACCATTGGATGGACACTGGGAGAGAAGAACTGGACCATTAAATTCACGTCCAGATGCACAGAAGAGTGTACAGGGAAGATCGGATCTAAACCATCAGATGTGAGCGCAGAGGACCGATAGTCGTAAGATTCGGAAGAAGTGCACGGGGTTTAGACCATTGGAGTGCACAGGAGAGTCGACTTCACGATACGTGGAATCCCGATATCATTGTGGCCATCTATTTTCAGAGGACGTGTGGTGGAGATCCACACAAGTCAGTATTCAGGAGTTGGACGACCAGAGGATACTACACTCCATATCCCCGATACGTGAAATTTGGGTTGAATACAAGACATTGGTTGAGCCGACATCTTCAGAACCATCTATCGTCAAAGGATAGGTGGCAGAGAACCTCACATATCGAGGATCACACATCGGGAAAACAGAGATGAAGACAAGCGCAAACACCTGATGAGATAGGATTCGATTTGATCCTAGCCATCCATCAAGAGGACACGTGGTGAGAGTTCAACATTTCACTGACTCGCTACGAAAGAAAGTCAACGACAGAGTTCTAAGAACTTGCGACAGGCGAATTAACGATTTGATCACAACCATTGATTGAGGAGAGACTTAGACCATTGATCGTCCAAGGGGGAGTTATCGGCAATCGTGTATCGGGAGTTGGGAGGACAGAAGTCCTTGACTTCCACATCGTTGATATGCAAAATGCGACGACCACCTTTTGGGGTTAGCCTTGGTCACAGGAAAGGGTCATGTGGCGGAACTGAAGGGAGGAGCTAACACTAGTTAAGCCCCATCGTAAGTCGAGAATCGTGACTTGAAGGAGTTGGGGGACTCCACAACAGGATTCGTGAAGTCCCGAAACGTGACGCGCCCTTTGGAGGTAACTTGTGGTCATGTGGAGTGGTCACATGAATGGGAGGAGTTAGAGGATCGTTAAGCCCTATTTTAGGTTTCAGAACTCGAAGGAGTTAGAAGGACTCACAACGGATATCATGAAGTCGCGAAATGCGACAAGTGCCTTTTGGGCTCAGCCGGTGATCACAGGCAGTGGTTACGTGGAGAATGGATACGAGGGGAGTTAGCCCAGTGCTCAGTCCTTATCGGGACTCGGCTTTTGGGAGATGGAAATTGAAGGAAAACTCATACATTGAAGTCTCGATTTGCGAAAGATTCCTTTTGGTGTTTGACCCGTGGTCATAGCGTCATGGTCTTCGAGGGAAAAAGGCTCACGCCTCGTGATTAGCTGCACAGGGTGGGTTTCAAAGAGGACCTATGGATTTGTTCAAGGGTTCCATCAGGAAACCAAAGGAGCCTCTTCGGCTCATCAGAGGAAGAACGATCCTTGACCAGGAGGTCAGCGGACCCTGCTGAGGCAGAGGTAGGGGGTATGCATCAAGTTGTCAGTGTATTGTCGACAACGTTTGATTCCTGGCTCGTCTCTATTGATTATGTTGACAGTGGTGTTGGTTTTGGTTTTTAGTCACGTCATTGGTTATTATGACAATCCAATTGATAAACTCAATATGGTAAATTGGTTGATTGGATAATTGGATTGAATGAACAATCGTTGTCTCTTATGTTATGATTATTGAATTGTTGACCATGCATTAGTTTTAATTTATTTATTCACAACAAATTCTTCATGCATGATGCATGGATGTGTGTGGCATTCCTACAACATGTTAGGTTGAGTTAAGGATTACTATGACTATGTGTTTTAATTTTCATGGGAGTATTGCAATCGTGATGTTTGTGGTATGGCCATCCACTGTATATGTTGTGAATATTATTAATTGTGCCATCATAGATGGTCATGAGTTTTAAACAAAATGGTTTTGTTGCAAATTTGGTCAATTTATGAGATGAGATCAAGCTTATTGTTGCTACCTTGTTATATTGATTGATAGCCCAACATTATGGATGTTTAGATTCAGAGTAGTTGGATTTGTACAGTCACAAAAATACCCTGCATTTTTTTGAATGGTCTGTGTATTCCAAGCATAGTATGAATTAAAATGGTGATTGTTGTCTATGTGTTAAATTGGCAAGTCAAGATCTTTGCAATTAAAATATTGATGGTTATGTTTGGTTTTCCGTTATATGCGTTGATGAATATCTGTGACAATTTAACCCCATTGCAATTTAGTTATTAAATGAATTGAAAGACAGAATCGGGCATGACTTTTGAGTCTGTATTTGATGATTGAAGTAATTCATAGGCAGTGGTCGATGAGTTAATATTGGACAAAGTAGAAATAAGTGACTGATTATTCATTTGAGGATTGTTTTAAAATATTAAATGGATAAATGAGAAGAACAAAGTTCCTCTTCAAGTTGCTGTGGAATGCATGCTGCCTTGTTTTGATGACACTGTGTTAAATATTTGATTACAAACAGTGAACAATTCAATGCACATAATTAATTGAATTATACACAATAGTTTTCATTTGATCACAGTGATCATTGGGTTGGTGTTATTTCCTTTTACAGAATGGTTTTATGGATTACTTAATTAATTTTATGAACATTATCCGCCCTCTTCCCTACTATTATTTCGCTTTTCGCTAATTACAGCCCCATCACCTTCCCACATTCATTTTTCACTCCCTATTCTAAAATTTAATTACAGTCAAGAAGAGTTCTATATTGAAGCAGTTTGAAGTCGCAGTTTCTTTGTTGGTTCACAGTGCTATTTTCTTTGGTTTTCATTACCGTTGATTGTTTGTTGTCTTGAGTAGTAACCATGTTTCTTTTCCCCCTCATTATATCATGTTTTTCTCAATACAAACCCCTCGCATATCCCATGAACTTTTGTTCACCCCCTACTCATTGATAACAATTAAACAATTTATATGGATTGGATTGCATGAGTCTGATATGTTGCTGAGCCAAAATATATTTCATATTTTAAAGAGTTGTCATGTATGGTTGTTAAAAGGACTATTTGTTAATCAATCATGCATGCAGGAATGATATTTTTCAGCCAAGGTAGCCATGGAAGATGCAACCGAGGGAGAGGTAATTGAAACAGAGGCCCAAGAAAGCCAATATTCTCCATACACTTTGACGCTGACTCACAAGAGTTAGGCCAGTTGTTTCAAGCCAGATTTTTCAATTGGATTGGTCAAGGAGTGGTCCACCCTAGGCATGGAAGACCTCCCTTCTAAGCTCCACAAGCCCCTAGTATTTTCATGCCCCCTCATGTCTCATTGCAACCCGAGGTTCCCGAAAATGACGGATGGCAAGAGATTGTCCACTCGACAGTCTCCCAACATCGTGGTTGGCCCAATATGTCCTTACCTACTCCCCCGCCTATTAACCTGATTGTCCAAGTTGCACTTGTCCACTCACCATTTCAGTCCTCTCATGCTAGCAAAAGGTTGAAAACCGAGGCCCACCATTTCCTTGACAAGAGAAAAGACACTGTTGCCCCTTCCTCACCCTCCAATGGCTCTGATAAATCCATGTATTCCCGGATGCATTTGAGGGATGATTGTTCTCATGTGATCAACGATATTAGGCCTAAAGGCTTAGTGCAGCCAAAGGAAAATTTAGAGAAATCAAAGGGTGACAACAACAATCAAGGAAAGATTGCATCTCAGAGTGGAAAATATGGTTTTTGAGTTTTATTTTAATTATTGTTGATGACAATTGACTTCAGAAGTTTTGGACATCATGTTTTCTTTGGATATATGAGTAATATATTTTTGAAATTAATTTCAAATATCAATGAGATAAATTGTCAAATGTGAATGTGATGATGGGAGTCACAAGGAGGGGCATTTTTCTTAATTAACTAGTTATGTTATGATTGTTAAGAGCTAAAGGGAGTCACAAGGGGTCCCACCTACTAGTTATTATTTATTTAAAACCCTTATTATGATTTATTACTTTTCCCCCCTTAACTAAAAGGTTGGTTGAGTTTTTAATTACCTTAACTAATGAGGTAGTTCAACTACGTCAACCAATTCTAATTTTCTTAAAGGCAAAAGGAAAGGGAGGAACAAAGGAAGATCGAAGGAGAAGCATACTAAGGTTTTCTCTTTGAGTTTATGTTGAGATAGTTTAGTTTTCATTCATTCCTTAATTTATCACAAGCCTAATTATTTTTTATGATAGCAAGGTCTTATTGTAGACAACAAGATTCAGGGTTGAATTACATCATTCAGACACTTGTTTTTCAGATGTGTTGATCTATCTTTGATAGTCTGTGTAGACTTGTCTATTTGTGAATTAGTTTTCATGACTGACAAAGGCTATTGTGCATATTCGAGTGGGCAACAATCTGTGGCAAGTTGATCCAACTTTTAGAGTTCAATCTTTTATTTTCTGTCAGAGGTCCTTTTGTAAGTTCCATCGGGGATGTCTAAGTTTGAATTTGGTCCGAAATTTTTGCATGAGATTTTGTAAAGAGAATGACTCTTTGGTGAATTGGAATGAAATAAAGGATTTCTTTATGTCTCATTTGTCTTGATTATCATCTTGGTGTCTTTAATTATATCTTTACATTTGTTTCCAACAACTATTATATTCAGAAAATCATATTAAAATGAATTTTCCAACAAGCTTTTATTTGTGAAAAAGACTATCCTAAGCACTTGTAATTGATACTTGTGAGTTAGGATTTTATTTCTGATGGCTATAAACCTAGGGTGACATTCTCATCTATTTTGATGTATCCAAGCAGAATCTGAAAATGCTTGAGTAATATCATTTCATATCTTTCCTCAACAACATGCCCATTAGAGTTCATCAAGCAGATCGTCAATGACCAAAATGGGAAACTTATCTTTGATGTTCAGTTTATTTAGGGCCCAAAAATCAGGACACAAGTGCCAAGTACCTTATTTCTTCAAGGCCATCACTACTGGTGAATAAAATGGGCTTGTACTATGGTGAATCACACTCGCCTCGAGTAATTCTTGTACCATCTTTTTTATTTCATTTTTTTTAGCAAATGGATATATGTAAGGTCTTAAATTGCGGGGTTGACTCCCTGTTTGTACTCTTCTCGTCGCTGTGTGAGCAAAAAGTGAGCACTTACATGCGTAGTTGTGCTCTGCTAGTCATGACAGCTGTATGGTAAAAGTTAGAAAGAAAACAACAAAGCTATTAACAAGAATTAAACAAAAATTAAATGAAACTATGAGCATAGGAACAAAAATAAAA
>JASDQU010882553.1:7809-34322 GCA_032191745.1 Picea mariana | reverse complement strand
TAACATTTAATCACAAATTCCCTTTTAATACTAAAATGAATAAAGTGGAGAACAATAAGGTGAAACCCAAGTATATTTATGGAAATGATATCGTGAAAGGTTAATGGGGAGATGAAATGTGAAGAATGATGAAGGGAAAGATGGATGAAAATATGACATTTCTGAGCCCCAACACTTCCCACTCCCGCGTTCGCTAGTTCACATGACTTAATCTACATATTCCTTCATTATAAAGGTCTCCTTTCCTTACTTTGTTACTATTGCGATCTCAAGACCTAATCCACTTGTGTCAGGATATTGACAAGGTTGTTTATGACTGTTATTATTTTAGGGATTTTCTAGTGGTGTGTTATGTGATTGTATTTTTCTTAGGAAGGTGTGTAGGTAGTGACCTAGAACTGACAACTCAAAATGGTTTATCAACTGCTTCGTCGATCAAGGAGAATGTAATGTATTTCGCCTAAAGAGTAGAAGTGAATCCTCTTCTGCCTCCCTTGAGGCGTCAACTTTTTCAAACTGACACTTTTGTACTGACTAATCTAGTCAATACCATAGACATGGAACCCATATAAACTAATTCTTTTTTTCCATAGGTTGTAAGCATATCATATCTCGAAGTCAAATATTTCTCTCATCCTTTCAATCCTCTGCTAACTGGAGTCGATGCTCCAGTTGTTGCACAAATTCCGGCTCTCAGGTTGGACTTCACTAACATTCACCCTCTTCAGTGGGTCGTAATGGAAAGCACTTCAGAAGTGTCTAGGTAAGGGGTCCCTACAACTCCCATGTTGGAAATAGTCACCAGAGGAATCCTTCCTTCTGGTATCTCTAACCAAATGATGAATTTGGTTCAATCCACAATAGCTGCATTAGTGAACAAATCTGCTTCGTTGATTGTCGGATCCACTCAACATTTGGGTGCATCTTTGTCATTACCTTTTATAACTAATGAATTTTTATTTGGTATGTCGTCAATGAGCATGCATAATGTATTGACTGGTTCTCATTCGATGTCCTAAGACACTAACATTGGTATGGGGAGTTATTTGATTCCCTACCAATATTTTCCTTGGGGAGGAGGTCATATTCCTACCTTGTTCCCCTATATTGGAAGAGATTCATTCATGTCTTCCATCCCTAATCCCTTCATGGGATGGGGTGTTCCTATGGGCATCAGATTTCAATCCGCTATCATGTCGTCTAATTCTACCCCACTCATGATATATGGTGGGTTCATAAGTAATAATTTTACCACATATACAGTATCGGCAGGGGGAAACCCCTTTGAAGGCTAGGGGAATCACATGCAAGGGATGTCATCAGGGGGCAACCCATTTATTGACCATAATATCCCCATGCAAGGAATGTTTCCTTTGCAAGGAGGGTCAGTAGGGGGAAACCTTGATTTTCCATTCGGGAACCAAATGGGTGGGGTTTTTCCTCCATTTAACAAGGAAAAACAAGGTTTCATAAAATGATTTGGCCCATCCACAAGATATTCATGGAAACCTAGTGTCAATACCAATCCAGGTTATTCTTTTCTGACTGGTCCTCAACCCAGAACTTCCAACATCCCTAGCTGGAATTATGGGCATGAGTTGAGGTTACCTTTTCTGGCAACGTTAAACTTTCCAAATTTGTCAAAGCTCATGAACAATCTCATTTTTCATGATCCGAATTGGCCACCGTTTCCCACCAAATTGCCATATGATATTCCTATGTTCGAAGGAAATCTAGGTGAATATCCCAACGACCATGTAACAACATTTCATCTGTGGTGTTCATCAAATTTGTTAAATGATGATTCATTCCAACTCCTCCTTTTCCATAAAATTCTTACAAGAGTCACAACAAAGTGCTACAATGAACTTGACGTTGGAGCATTTTGCACTTTTCATGATTTGGCATTGGTTTTACTAAGCCATTTTCAACTACCTTTCTGGTACGATGTTGGCACTGATCTCCTGTATACACTGAAATAGGACAAGAACACTCATATCTCGGATCATATCCAAGAGTGGAAAAGATGGAAGAGGTTGATTAAAGCCAAATTTCCTCCTAAATTCTTGTTGGAGTGGTTCCTTAAGTCTTTGTTGTCAATCATATTGAAATATGTATCCACATCAGGAGTCTTTTTCTGAGGAAGAAGTGATCTTCAAGGCCCAATATTTATATTTGATCTATTTGTAGTCTGGGATCATTTATGAAATTATACCAGATGCACCACAAACCGGTTCCAATCCCACGAAAACAAAATTAGGACCTCATTTCGATAGAATTGTTGGGTCTGTTAAAAGTATTATCGCATATATGGTTGCAAACCAAATGCAACAGATGACTATTCATCAATATGAAGCCGGTAAAGCTGCTTCTTCGACCATTCCCACCATCCATTCATCAAATGTTCATGTTTTATGATCTATAGCCCCAAAGGGTATCTGACAACCCAGAGGGAAAGATAAAAAGGGCAAGGATAAGAAGGGAGGTAGGGGTAATAAAAATGAGAAATATGATGAAAAATATGGAGGGGAAAAGAAGGATATCAAAAAGATGAAATTATCATGCAAACTCTGTGTGGGTGATCACCTTACCCATCAATTCCCACAAATTGAAGAGTCCAACTGCCTGATAAAACAACAACATCCTGTTGTACTAAAAAATCCATTCCCACAAGGGAAAAATATGGAAGTGGTCTCTTCCACTTCAAATCCGCAAGGGGTCACCTAAAGTGCACCTTTGTTGGATGTATCTTATGCATTCGTCAACATGCTCAACCATACGAAAGAAGAGGAGGTGGATTTTTCGACTATATCTTGCAATTATAGTAATCTTGAGTTGACGCCAAAAGGAAAATAAACTTCGTATCCTTAGGGTTCTCTCCATATAGAGAAACCTGAGAAGGAAACGATGCCACACATACTGAAAGGTGTGTACAAAAGGGTGTCACAAAATACCAATGCTCGAGTCGCTCCTATTATATAGTCATTTGACACCTCCTATGCTCATGATGACTTATTGGCCTCATATACATCCCTTTCCCTGATTGCAATAGTTGAATTCCCCTTTTCCTCCCTAAAAACATATTTAAAAATCCCATTTTCCAATATGTATGCGACTCTCCTTTAAGTAAATTGTGTACATATGTGCCTTGCTAGTCAACAACCCATGTACATGTTTAATTGGATAAAAAAAATAAAAATCCTGATGTTTTGAGTGGATTTGACAGGTTCCCTAGGTTCTGGACCTCTTGTACCTCGTTCATAACTGCTCCAACTGTCAAAAGGGAGTATAAAAGAGAGCCTTTAGATGGAGGAAACATATATCAAAGAGATGAATCCTTATGATGGAAGTTTCCTTATAGCCCTACAAGCCCATGTTTCCTTATATTTCTTAGATTGTTTCCCCCCCCTGAAAACCCTTTTTTCCAGGATTTGTGTTCCCCTTTATCTCGTTAGGAAGAAACATATTGCTTCCTTGGACCTGATGGGACATAAAACTTTGGAGGTAGTCTTTTTCATCTCAGGCCTTGGGTGGAGGAACTTGGAGCCTGGTTCCAGGATCGTGATGCAATGGTTATAGGTTGTGACCAATCCCTTTTGTTGTTATTAATAAAAGAACTCTCATTCCCGTCTGATTCTTTGTGTTAATTCATTATTTTAATGATATTGTGTGCATCTTGTCTTGAATATAACATAGAATTTGAATTGATTATATTTAGTTAGTTAGCAGATAACTACCTTCTTGCAGTTTCATACTTCTTTGGTTGTAGGACTTCTAGAACACTACCATCGAGGATTTCTAGAGTGAAAGACCTCAAGTGGGATCTACTTCAAATGTAGGGTTATAGGTATGTTCTTCTTCATTTCTTCTAAAATTTAGTTATTGCAGGTAGTTATTTCCAATCGATTGTCTAATTAGAATTTGAGAGGATTATTTTAAAGACAATTCTCTATTGTGGCCCTGACACAAAGCCACATGCCTTATATTTTAGTAATAGTTTCACTTATATTTTTTCCTTAGAGGTGCTCCAAAATTTTCTTGCGCAATGAGACACATTAATGTTGTCTATGATTGGGGCTACTGAATCTTTAAGACAACTCATTATGAAGTTTGACACTACTGAAGTGAAGCCTCGCCTTCCTTATCATGTAGTCTTCCAGATCAACATTGTGTATGAAAAACATGTTATTGAGAGGACCATCATCGATGAAGGTGCTTCGACGTGTGTCATGCCTTTGTCCTATTGGAAATCCATTGGCTCTCCGAAACTTACCCATTCTCCCACGCTTTTGACATGTTTGATGGGAGATCTTTCAGACTGCATGAGATTATTTCCTCTTTTATTGTCCAATTAGGAGGAAAGTTCATTTCCATAGAAGTTGAATTAGTAGACGCATGGCTCGACTATAATATTTTGTTATGAAGGAGTTGGACCTACACAATGACAGTTTTCATCTCTTTGGTTTTTTGAATGCTCCCCCCATGAAGGGAGGATAGTAACAATTGACCAGATGAAGTTTAACCACCCTAACTCCACGGAAAATCCAAGATAGACAGTCCCATTGATTGAAAACTATCAAACATAAACTAAGAGTATCGATGTTGGAATGTATTCTTCGCTCATGGGAACATTTAATTTTCCAACATCAGTTTCTTACATCCGCACTACCTCATTCAGATACAAAAATTTGAGCTCCTCAATCCCCGTTACAAGATTTGATTCATTTAGAACCTTGTATTTCGAAGATTCATGGTTGTTACCCTCACTGTGTGAATCAATAAAGGGTCATGTACATGCCAGGATGGTCATGCCATTGTCTGAGTTGAGGTCACTTATCAAGCTATCCAACAAGATACTAAATACCTTGATCGAACTTCTTCATGGAATAAGAAGACGATTAGTTCCCAGAACCCATCTGGGCTTAGAATTCTTCGACTTCCCTAGACTGTCTCGATACTATCTTTCCTTCTAATGAAGCCATCATAGAGGTAATGACCAGATTGGAAAGGTCATGGGAGGATATGCATCATCGATCATACTTCCTCCCCGAGATTAGTCATGTGGAAAGCAAGGAATTCAGTTCATCCATGAGTAGAAATATTGATCAATTTGTGAACCCTTTGGCAATGCATGCTGTCTATGCCAAATGGAACATGTCTAACATATTATAAAATATTTCGATCAACATTTATAAAACCCCTGGGGTCATGGGGAATGTTTATTTAGGGAATATTTCCCTAAATATATATGTATGTATACCTCTTTGTTTAAATATTCTCACGACTTATTTGCATGGTCCTACAAAGAGATGTTAGACATAGACCCTTGAATTGTCGAACACGAGATTCACACCTACAAAAATGATAAACTTGTTCGATAGAAGTTATGACCAATTAATCCTAGGAAAGCAACAACTATTAAGGATGAGGTGGAAAATATGCTTAAGGATGGTTTTATTTACCCAGTCCCTCTCACTGAATGGGTGTCAAATCTTGTTCCTATTGAAAAAAACAAAGGGACCATATGCATTTGTATGGATTTTCGAGATCTGAACAAATCTTGTCTGGAAGACAACTTCCCCACACCCTTCATTGATCACATTATTGATGAGTGTGTGGGAAGCGAAATATTCTCCTTCATGGATGGTTTTTCCAGCTACAATCAGGTTCATATCCAACCCAAGGATCAACACAAAACGAAATTTATATGTCCTTGGGTAACTTTCGTGTATCGTAAAATGCCTTTTGGTATGAAAAATGTTGGAGCCACATTTCATTGGGCCATGTCATTTGATTTCCACAACTTGAAACATATTTTTGAGGATTATCTAGATGACCTCATTGCTCGCTCTCATAAGAGGGTATATCATCCAACACACCTTAGACTTGCTTTTTAAATATTTCGTCATTATCATATTCGATTGAACTCGAATAAATGCATCTTTTGTGTCGTATCGGGGCATCTATTGGGTTTCATTGTGCCCAACAAAGGGATCATGTTTGATTCGTTAAAGGTGGAGGCAATAGTTCATTTATCGCCACCGTGAAATATTCGTTAGTTGTAGAGTCTCCAAGGAAAGTCCAATTTGCTTCGACGTTTTATTGCGAACTATGTTGACATCACGAAGGGATTTATGTGCTTGTTGAAGAAATGGGCTCCCTTCGTTTGGGATGAGTTATCCTAATGATCTTTCGACATGATTAATAAATTTCTTATGTCTTCCCCTCTACTTATTCCCCCAGACTATAGTAGGGAATTCTTTTTGTACATCGTGACAGTAGAAGCCAAATTTGGAATGGTTTTGGTTTAGGAGGATGATAGCTCAGAAGAGAAAGTCATCTATTATCTCATTCATGGTTTGATTGGACCTGAACTCAATTATTCACATGTCGAGAAATTATCCTTGGGATTTTTTCACGTTGTTTAGATACTATAAAATTAGATTTTATTATAGAAGACCATTGTAGTTTCCAATGCCATTCCATTTCAATATGTCCTAACACGGTGTACCATAGGGGAACAATATAATAAATGGATTGTTATTTTGCAAGAATTTGACTTGGACTTCATCTCTGCTAAGTCTAACAGATATTTTGTTTTTGTTGAATTCCTCCTGCCTCGGGCCACTCGGGACTATTCAATCTCCATTGTTCCAATCTACTCAAATAAGAGGCAGACTATGAATTCTTGGATATCTTTCTTAGAAAGTGGGATATGGAAGATGTTGAGGATGGAATAAATCAAGGATATTCTCGTCATAAAAACCTCAAGGAAATATCTATGACTGCTTGGGATTGGATGATAACTATGATATCATGGGAGTAGTGTCTAAGGTTTCCTCCTTTGAGGTATTATTTATACCACTTCAAGGTGGTTGAGACCATTTCCCATGGGAATAAGTAAATTATGAAACTAATTTTCTTGTAAACTCCACACAAGAGTGCATAATTCTTGTGTTTTTTATATTTTTTACTCACTTGAGAATGAAATCACACCATTCCTTAAGGAAACTAGCAAGTACTCACCCTCATTGTGAAGGAAAATAGAGAGTATATGCACATGAGGATCATTTGGGAGAGTTAAGAAAGTCAACAATCAACATGATTCATGCATAGGTTGTATTATGGCTAATAGAGTGCATCTTGGCTAAAATGAGGTGGCCAAATATCCTATAACAAATTTCCCCTAATGTATGAGGTTAGAAGGACAACTAATGAAAAAAATACATTATAATATGGTGGAGGAATCTTTTGAGTGGGCTTGGGAGGAGTTCACCAAAAATCGGATCAAGGAAGTACCTACAACAAAAGACAAGGTATGAGATGTATCTCTTCTGAAGGAACACATACCCATGCTCAGGTGTGAATAAGCATGGTTGAAAAATCAAATACACTATAGATCCATGAAGTATGTACAAAAGCGATGATCATGGCCACAACAAAATAAAAAGTGGATCAATGTATGTATAAAAGTAGCAAGCATGGCCATGAAGGAAATAAACAGTGGATCCATGTCAAATAGATAACAAGCTTGAATGTATATATAGTGAAGCTATGTCTTAATACACATCAGGAGGATGAATGGAGCAATGAAGTGGATAATTGATTCTCCTATTGGTATCATTGTCAAAGAGGTGAATGGTATAGTCTTTTGTAACTTGAGAAGCATCATAATGAGAGGATTCTACCAATGGCCCAAGGTCTTCATATCCAAAACCCACCAAAGGTACGAGTTTGTGCCATGTGAATAAATTATCTTATTTCGAACATGGGATACGCCATTTAATTATCGATCATTGATTTATACCATTAACAAATGCTAGAAAACCCACTGATAATGACAATGGTTGTCAAGGTACCTAGTACATTCTAGAAAGTGAGAATAGATGTTCTAAGGATGAACACTTGTATAATCTATCAATCAGGGGACATTGATGTATCCCCATTGTTGATAGCGAGGGAACCTACCACTGATGACTGCAAGCCCTAAGGTTCTATCAAGTCTCTAAATCCCCTTCTCAAAGAAAATATGTTGAAGTCGATGGGAATGTATCTATTGGAAGGAGAGAATTAAGGCATCCCCCATCATCCAACACAAGTGAATAAAAGGATAATTATTTGGAAGGACTTGGATGAAAAATTGTGAGGACATACCACCGAGTATGTCTCCATCATGTTCCATATGGAATAACACATGGTAGAGACCCTCTGATAAATGATCTATAATTAAAACCACTAACAAAGTTAAGGAATTTCACCAATGATGAAAATGGAACCCAAGGTATTGCAAAAATCCCAATGTGTGAATAAAGGTATTGACACCGAACATAAGAGAAACCACCCAATCAATGACTATTAATGAATTTCATCTGTTGAGTGCAAGGTAACCTATCAATGATTAAAATAGGACCAAGG
Organism: Picea mariana; assembly: GCA_032191745.1. NCBI lineage: Eukaryota > Viridiplantae > Streptophyta > Pinopsida > Pinales > Pinaceae > Picea > Picea mariana. Next base: position 25,907 of record JASDQU010882553.1, on the reverse strand, counting down.
TGCTACTCTAGGTAAAAATCTCACATAAATGTGTCAGAGTTAATAAGAGTTGACCCTCCATATAGAAGTCAATGGAGACCTTCTACACTAGCACAATGAAACAAAAAATATACTGATACAACTTTGACAACCAAGAATGCCAACATAAATAGTCAAGAGACAATTGAGAAATGACTGACATAGGCTAAAAACATTCCTTTAACATAAGCACGACACAATAGTGACTTGGGAAGGATTTTAAAAAAAGTGTGACAATGATACATGAGGCATCAATGAAATCCCCATAATGAATGGAAGAGTAACCAACTGGAGGAGTAATAAAACTAAAAAATGAAGGTTTGGCTTCCTAAGGCCACACTAAACCCAACTTGCTGAGTGGCTGATCTAGGAGGATCCAGAATGATAAAAACTTGATCATCTCAAATGCTAATGAAAATGACTTCATTGCATATAGCTCGACGATACCTTCCCAACGGTATATGAATCTCTTCAAACAAACGTCGTATGAGAAATTTATGGCTTTTCAAAGTTTCGAAAAAACAAGGCAGAAGGAAAAATGGGGATGCCACATGGAAATCCTATAGGTTGACATGTGGAACATCCATACAATTGACAGAGCATGGGGTGACATCATGATGATGTCAACAAGTTGACGTGGTGGCATGATAGGATGACACATGGACCATCCGTATAGCTGAAAGAGCACATGTTGACGTCATGATGACATGGCAGTATGAGGGGATGACACGTGTCACTCAGATTTGGCATTTTTGGCACCTAGTTGGACCATTAAAATGTTTCCATGTGTCATCCATACGATGACATGGAATTCATATAGTCCATGTGGCACCACTGAAAGGGTGACACCTGGTAGGTCATATAGTGACGTGGCAACATGGTGGTAGATCTATATAAGTATAGTCAGGTGGTGACGTGGCATCCATACATCCGATGTGGAAGTGACTATGAAATGGATGGTTAAATGGGAGTGTGACATGTTGAATAGTGATATAGTGCCACATGGAACTACGAATTTACCTAATATGGACTTATCCAAAAATTGGTTGGGTTCGGATGGGATTGAACCCGTAACTTTCGGTTCAACGAAACAACTATTAACCAACTATGCTAACAACTTAGTCGAATATTCCATTGTATAGTTTAATATTTAAATGGTATATAATGGTATATGCCAAGAATAGGGTGTTGGTTAGGGTTGACCCTGTGACCTCCAGACCGACCCAACCACTTTAACCAAATGTGTTGCCCAATGTGCCATGCATATCCTTGTATAGCCAAACCAATGAATATGTATTTAAATTACATTCCAAGTATATAGGGAATCAGGTGGGGTTCGACCCCCCGAGCTCCCCTATAAATACCAGTTCCTGAACCAATGCATGATACAGATGGAATTTCCTGTCGAGTTGGAGCATATGTGCATCGAAGTTCATGCCAAGAAGTTGGATTGAGTTCATTTTGGTCTCGATTTGCATGCCTTAGATTTCTTTGAGAGAAGTATACATTTTTTATACTCATTTTTCTCAATTTTTCGAGAGGAGTATGATGGTGATGTCGGTTCTGAGATAAAGTAATTTTTATGAAAGAATTAGTTCAATTTTCCTTGTATGAGATCCATGGTCTTGTTTAGCATGCAAAAGAGGGTCTTTTGCCACCTATTCAGAACATAGTCGGGTTTATACTCATTTTTCTCATAATTTCGAGTGGAATTTAGTGGCGACCTCTGTTTCTAGGATTGAGTAACATAATTGAAGATTTTATTCAAATTGTAATCCATTCATTGTAATTTTGGCATTTGAGAAATATAGAGCGGTCTCACTGTTTGGAAGTGGACTCAGAGGCATAGCCCAATATGGGTTAACTTCATTAACAACTCTTCTTTTATTAGTTATTTTATTTTTTTATGTGCTCTCTCTCATATTTTCTCAAGTTAAGCATTAGTTCAATGAAGTTTTGGATAAGTAAGGGAATTCACATGTCTTTTGCAAATAGTCAAGACGATCATAAATTTTGAATCAGGTTAGATGTTGATGTCTGTTTAAAAAGTAATTTGACATATAAGAATTTCTGGATCAAGTTGGTATCAGAGTTGGTTTGACATGGATTTGGAAGTGAATGCTTATGAGGTCCAAACTCAAGTTAAGTGAAGGCACACTTGAATACTCCTTGTTGGTGAGCACATATCTCTTTTTTGCAAAGGACCACCATGAGCAAAGATTTAAGGAAATTAAGGCTTCAGAAACACATGAACTGACATGTTCAAAAGGAGGACTTTGAATTGAGAATGAAACTACAGTACATTGAGGATGAGAAGCAAGAGCTTCAAGACCGATTGGTATTCCATGGATAATTTCTCATGGGAATTATTCAATAATTGGAAATTGAGTTGCAAGCCAAAGACAAGATGTTGGCACAATTCCATAAAGTTGAGCAAGTGGAGAAGGAAAAGTCTACCGTGCAAAATAATCTATCTTCTACAAAAGGTTTACAAATGGTAACCAAGGTATGCCATGAAAATTATTCATCGTGTTCTATTTATTCCCATAAAAATGAAAATGTTTCTTTCATGAATTTAAGGAGCATACTTATGGTATTGGATTTAATATACTAACCAAGATGGGATATGATGGAAGAGGTCTTGGCATCAATGGAAAAGGAATGAGTAATACCATACAAGCAGAGGGAAGACCTCATTATGCAAGAGTGGTGTTACCACATGAAGTTGTCAAGGGTCGTAGGTGTTTGTTGTTAATACCTAAGTCTGCACCATTGCCCCATCTCTCTCTCTCTCTTGCAGACTAGGTCCTAAAATATTTCCCTCCAACTGGTAAAGGTGTTTTTCCCTCTTTGTTTAATGACCTGGTTCTCATTGGTGTCTCACCTGAATAAGTCTCGGCCCGAAGTTTTTCTATTTTTCTCGAAAGATGAACACTCGTCACCATTTTTGTTTCAATTACTGGTCATTCTGTTTTCCCGAGCCCACAACAAGTCATCCAAGTATTTGTTTAATAGGAATAAACCATGGGCACAAAGCGCAACACTCAAAGCGATCCATTGTGGGCTTGAATCAAGAAAATAAGAAAGTTCAGTTTTCGACAATGGAGATCCCCTGTGAAGTTTAGATTAGCGGCCCTTGGACATTTAGAATTATAAATTTGCGTGAGGTTTAGTGCTATACATAATCCCTTGAATTAAAAATCAAGTGTCACGTGTCCTTCTCTAGCGGACGGGAACAATCTACTTCGAAGTTCGGGTTTCGAGAGTTTTGGCACTTCTCCTCTCGATTTTCTCCAAAGTGTTTTTCCCGGAGTGCACAAATCTCTGCCGCGTGTCTATGCCATCAACGACTAGGATTTCAGCTTCGTATATTTTGGGCGCTCCAGACAACTCTCATTCAACAAATCCTGTGTCCCCTCACTTCTAGTATGTGGATCTCTGTCGTTTGTCCATCTCCAACAGATGGTCATGATTTTATTCTCCTTTTCGGGTTTTGGTAGTTTTGGCTCCTCTATTTTGGTTTCCTTTGGAGCACATTCCCACAGAGTGCATGGATCTCTGCTACGTTTACTCCCATATCAAGTGGCTCATATATTCTCTGGACTCCAGATATTCAACTTTCTCTCTCCCTCATGGTTTTCAATTTCCCAAAATTTTTCTGCTACGAGTTTCAGTTCCGACACATGGCGCTCATCTGTTAGATACACGTGGAATCCACCTAGAGTTGACACATGGAACTCATTTCAAGATTTTTGGACACGTCTTCATCCTATTTTTGAGTGACACATGTCACCCCTCCTTCTACGACACGTCAAGCCACCACGTTAGCTTCGGGAGGTCGTTCTACGAGAAATATTCTTGTACAACATCAAAGCTCCCTAACACCAAAATTTGTGCCTCCCCCAAGAATAATCAAAGAGTTTCTAAGGTTCATGGGTAGGTAAAGCTTTAGCAGTGGCAATAAAGTAGTGGGACTGCTCAAATATCAGGTTGCGATCAGATCAACAACCATAGATCATTTCGGTGCCACAAGATATGCGAGCGTTAAAATCAAAAGGCGGGCTGAAATCCTAACCATGGTTTTGCATGGAGGCTATGTGGCAAAAGAGGGTGCATGTCGGGCCCGAGAGCCGTATGACCCAAAACTACTTTCGACAGTTCTGAATTTGCATGATCCTTCAACATCATACCCAATCACAACAAGTGGTTTCCCTCTAGTTATCAAGCCTTGTCTCGATCTCGAGGAGATATCAGTTAATGGACACATACCTATAGTTGAAACCTCATCTCACTCCATAAATAGAAGGCATGGAAGCCCTGGTCGAGGAGGCAAAAATGTCATCCTGAGGAAGATATACGCACAGTCCGAAAGAGAAGGTACACAAGTGGAAATCTTTAGACGAGATGGCTAGATCAGATCACACTTCCAACAATTGTGAATGGATCTGAGTATAAATAGATCAGGGTAATAATTTGTTAAGGTCATCAAATGGTTGAGCAAAGCTCCCTATTTTGTAATATTTGATAACAAAGTTGTTCTCTGGTTTTGTATGATACTTGATACTTTCGCATTAATAGAAGTCAACTTCTTTCATCTCTTTGTTTAATCTGTGTTGAAACACTCGGGCATGGAGGATCCAGTCGAGGGTTGTAGTTGTATTGTAATGTAGGTTTGATTATAATGTTGCAGTGACATGTTCTAGTACTTTCCTTTTGTTATCTTATTTCCCCTTATGCTGAAATGCTCATGCATGGAGGATCCAGACGAGTTGTTGGAGTCGTATGATAATGTAGGTTTGATTATTATGTCGTTGTGACATATTTCAGTGTCTGAAACTTGAGTTCAAGAGTGCTCTTGAGCCTTTATTCACCAATATGCTTGAAGGCTAGATGCTAATGGTAGAATTGTCCACCTCTCTCACTAAGTCTTCCTTTTTCTCACCCTTAAACTCAAATCATTGACTGAATTTAATGAGGACCTCATTTCCCTATGCATTGCTTGTCCAATTTCTGTGTTAAAAAATTATTGTACCGAGTTCTATCCATTTGAAATCCATTCATAAAACCTACCTCCACAAACATTTTGATGGGTACTAGACTTATCCTCTTGCAGTCTGAGGGTGAATCTCAGTTCTAACATTCTTGGCACCGCTGTCGGGGAACAAATTGAAGACATTTCCCAGGGATTGAATGACAAAGAAATTATGATTCCGAAGGTGCATCATAAATCAGTACCTTGAAGATTGCAACTTGCACCTGGTGACTCCACTATTTCAGTTGTGGCTCCCAAAGGCAGACAAACGAGGTCTAATCCACAACTGTCTCTAGCAACACCTGAAGTTGACCAGAAAAATATTATCAAGAAATGAAAGACCTCTCAAGAAGGTATTTCAACTGCTGTATCAGGTGATTATGGTAATTTACATGATTCTTATTTTAAAAATCCAGTAGCTGCATCTAATTATCCTTTTATACCATCTGTTGGAGTTTCTAGAAGTTTAGATTTCGAAATATTTCGTGTTGAATTCTCCCCTTCTAGTCTTCATTTAGAAGGAGAAATTTTTGACACCCCTGCTTCCCCTGGTATTGTAAAGTGGTTTAGACCAAGGAGCTTAGAATATTTTCCCACTTTGGGTTTTCCTACTCCTCCTCCCATCGAAGTTGTTGTATCTAAAGAGGGGGAAAATTATTTTCCTTTGAACCCCATATTAGTCTCCTCCCACGCTCAAGCATTTCCCTTTCCCCCTAGAAACACAACTCCAGTCCCACATGTACAAACTCCATCTCCCCCTGGTTCTCCTACAATTCACATCCCAATGGCAGGTTCTAATCCTCCTAGAAACAGAATGGATGCCATAGTGGTTGTTAGGTATGCTCCTCTTGTTTTACCTCAAACTATGAATTCCCTCCCAGTTGGAGATTACCTCAAGTACATGCCCAAGTTTACAGGGGAGGAAGACATAACTGTAGAAGAACATCTTTCATATTTTTACAGTTATGCATATAATCTTGATATTGAAAATGAAGATGTCTGTTTGAGAGTTTTTGTACATATCCTTGATGGTGAGGCTAGAAAATGGTTCAGGGGCTTGACTCCTGGATCTATTGATGGGATTGAAGCTCTGGATGACTCATTTTTGAGACATTGGGGGGATAAAAAATATTTCCTTTACTATATTACAGAGTTTGGGTCACTTAAGAGAGGAGAGGGGGAATCTGTTTTAGACTTCTCAAAGAGATTTAATAATATGTACAATATGATTCCCACTGAAATTAAGCCTACAAAAACCTCTACCAAGATTACTTATGCTAGTGGTTTTGACCCTGAGTTTTGTCTCCTGTTGAGAGAAAGAAGAGCTACCTCCTTGGCTCATATGCAGGATGCAACCCTTGAAGTAGAGTCTAATATATTGGTAGTTGAAAAACTTAGGAGTAAGGCTGATAGAGACAGAAGAAAAGGTAGGTCTGAAGCTTCAACGTCTGGTTCCTTTGTTGCCCACCCTCAAGTGGATGAGTTGACAAAATTGGTAAAATCACTTTCTGTAGAAATGGAAAAATTGAAATTAGAGGGGAAACAAGGCTATAAGAACACCAAGAACACTAATAACATGGGTAATTTCAGAAGACCAAATAATTCCCCTCAGATCATCCAAAGAGATCAAAGAAATAGGGATAGGGACAATAAAAAAATCCAAGCCCCTCTCCAAAATAACTTGGTTGCTGATGAAGAAGGAGAGGAAGAAGAAAATGACCCCGAAATCCATTGTCTTGGTGACACCTCTTCATATCCTCATTTAACCCAATCTGCATATGAAGAATCTCTTATGGATATCCATCTAAATGATTTGAGCAAAGGGGAAAGGACCGGTGGCAATAAAAATAGATACAACCTCAGGTCCAAGAATAAGGAGGGAAATCCTGACACTCATGATCAGCCTACTAGAGCAGAGAATCCTGCCAAGAATGTGGCATCTAGCAGTAAAGAAAAAGAGGCACAAAACCCCCAAGCAATGGTTAAGAGCCCTATTATAGAGATGAAGGAGATTTTGAAGCCTCCCTCCTCTTTCAACTTTGAGAATGAGATTCAAAAGATTAAAATTCCTGTACCTTTCTTGGAGCTAGTTAAAAATGAGGATTTCAAAAGTTACCTTTCCAAAGTGTTGCAACCTAAAACTTCATATTATTCCATAGACCCAGTCAACCTTCAAGATGAAAATCATGATGTCATACTAGGACCTCTGGTAGAGGATAGAGATGACTCCTCCCCTCATTTCTATACATAATAGAACATTCACGATAAAGTGTTGCAAAACTATTTGATGGATTATTCAGGGGCTTCTCACAATATCATGCCTAAGATCGTCATGGAGTAGCTTGGGTTAGAGGTGAAAAAAACTTACCATGACCTGTACTCATTTGATTCCAGGAAGGTGAAGTGCCTGGGGGTTATCAAAGACCTGGTTATTTCCTTGTTCCAATTTCCAATGAAAAGTGTGGTCATGGATATTGTGGTGGCTGATGCCCCCCCTAAGTTCGGGGTGCTCTTGGCTATATCTTGGATCAAAATACTGGAGGGAACTTTGCAGATGGATCTTTCATATGACACTATTCCCGTATTTGGGGGAGAGCATAGGAGACTTTATAGGGAAGCACAACTTGCTTACATTATTAGTGATGAAGCAAATCCGACCAACCACTCCATCTTAGCAATAGATACTGATTTAGGAATTAGTATGTTACAAATCACTGATGATCCTCAAACACCTATCGAAATCAAAAGGCAACCCATCAACTCTTGTGAATACCCTCCTCCCAATACCTCTGTTTGGAAAAAAAAATTGATGGAGCCTCTTCTAGGGGAAGTGTTGGTTCTGGGGTAGTTTTTTTTTCCCCTACCCAAGAGACCATATCTATGTCTTATAAGATAGAATTTGAAACAACAAACAATGTGGAAGAATATGAGGCACTTGTTTTGGGTTTGAGAGTTGCCAAAGACATCAATATTGAGGAGCTAGTAGTGTAATTTGGAGATGCCAAGTTAATTGTTCATCAAGTCAAAAATCTGTATCAAGTTAAGCACCCCAAGTTAAGGACCTACATAAATGAAATCTGGGATATTGTTGATAGTTTCTTCCCAGATTTAGTATCTCATTCGTTCCAAGAGAGGAGAACACTATGGAATATTCCTTGGCTATCTCAACAAGTAATTTCAGGGTCCCTTTGCCCCCCAAGCTCAAGTATGAGGTGGAAGTAAAATACAGACCCTTGAAAATGTCAAACATTGGAAAGTTTTTGAGGATGATCTTGAGATAAAAATATTTCTTGAGATTGTGGATGAATTTTATGATTTACATATTGATCAGGATCAATATTCTAAGTAAAGCCCCCATGCTAATATTTTTCTGAATGAAATTGCTGACCATCATATTGATCAGTTGCCTAGTAACCATATTCCAAAGGGACTAGTCCCTTTGGAGAGATTGTTTGACATAAATGATGTTTCTATAAAAATTAAAAGTTCAACTAAAGATGCTGATGTGATTGAATGAAATTTAGGAGCCGAGGAAAATCCTAAGTATGTTAAATTGTCTAGCAACTAGTCAAAGGAACAAAGGGCTAAGTATGTCAAGCTTTTGAAAGAGTTTGCAGATGTGTTTGCATGAAAATATGAAGATTTAACTACATATGACACAAACATCATGGAACACAAAATCCCTTTGAAAGAAGAGGCCAAACCTTTCAGACAGAAACTCAGACAGATAAATCCCATGCTGCTGCCTATTATGGAAAAAGAAGTGAAAAAGCTACTGGATGCCCAACTCATCATTCCTTTGAGATATTCATAATGGGTGGCTAACTTAGTGCCTGTGAGGAAGAAAAATGGGGAAATAAGATTGTGTGTTGATTTCAGAAATTTGAATAGAAGCTCCAAAAAGGATAACTACCCCTTGCCAAAGATGGAGCACCTTTTGTAGAGAGTGACCAATTCATCTAGGATGTCCATGATTGATGGATTTTATGGCTACAATCATATCTTTGTCCTGCCAGAATACAGAGAGAAGACAAACTTCACAACTCCTTGGGGCACATTCATGTATGCTAAAATTTCCTTTGGATTGATGAATGGAGGATCAACCTTCCAGTGAGCCATGGACATTTCCTTTATTTCGGAGAAAGAAAAATTTGTAGTTATCTATCTAGATGACATTACAATGTTCTGAAAATATGATAAAGAGCATTTTCATCATTTGAAGAAGGTCTTCCTAAAATGCATAAGGTTTGGGCTCCCTCTCAAAGCTAAGAAATATTTGTTTTCTATGGAAGAGGGAAAATTATTGGGGCATATTGTGTCAGCAGAAGGGGTAAGAATTGATCCAAGCAGAGTAGAGGCCATCCAAGCCTTATCTTTTCCCAGATCTAAGAGAGAGGTTCAATATTTCTTGGGTAAAATAATTTTTCTGAGGAGATTCATTTCTAATTTTGTTGAGTTGGTTAAGCACATTACAACCATGCTTAGAAAAGGAAGTGAGGTGAAGTGGAATGCTGAGTCTAGAAATTCTTTTGGAAAAATCAAAAGGGATTTGACTAAAGCACTTAAGCTCATCAACCCTGACTATTCTAAGGAATTTCTAATATTTTCTTTTGCCTCATCTAATACATTGGCTGTTGTTTTGCTACAAAAAATTACAAAGGGGTTAGAGCAACCTATTTCCTTTTTCAACAGAGCATTGAGGGATGCAGAAATGAGATATGATATCATGGAGAAGCAGGCATATTCTTTGGTCAAATCCCTCAAGGATTTCAGAATATATGTTATGCATTCAAAGATTGTTGCATACGTTCCCTCAGACTTAGTAAAAGAGATATTGATCCATCCTGACATAGATGGGAAGAGAAGCAAATGGATTGCTAAAATTCTAGAATTTGACCTTGAAATAAAGACAACTAAATTGGTGAAAGGCCAAGGTTTGGCTAGGTTACTGGCCAAAACAAACTGTGAGGATTTGGGGGTTAATTTAATGAACACAAACTCAGAAAATCAACAAGCTGAGATTGTCGATAAAGGCTCTCACGTCAGTCTCAACCTGACATGATGCACCTGGTATAAAGACATCATATATTTTTTGCAGAGGTTGAGGCATCCTGATGGTCTGGACAAGAACAAGGTAAGAGCTTTGAAACTGAAAGAAATCAAATATTGTCTCATTGATTAGGTTTTGTACTGGAAGGATACCCTTGGAGTCCTTTTGATATTTCTGAACCCACAAGAGGCCCAAAAGGCTATAACTGATTTCCATGAAAACTTATGTGGGGGCCATCATTTTTGGAGGACCATAGCTTATAAGATCCTCAGATCTGGGTATTTCTGGCCTAGCCTTTTTACCGATGTTTGTGCAAATATTAGAGCTTGTGTCAAATGCCAAAAGTTTTCTAGAAAGCAACAACTCAAATCTTTGCCTTTAAAGTCTGTGGTGGTTTCTAGACCTTTTCAGCAATGGGGTCTTGAATTCATTGGAGAAATCCATCCAACCTCAAGTGGTCAGCACAGGTAGATTTTGACTGCCAGTGATTATTTCACCAAATGGATAGAAGACATACCTACAAGGAGTTCCTCCCACAAGGTAATCATTATCTTCCTTGAAGATATCATGTCCAAATTCAGTTGTCCAAGCAGGATTGTTACTGACAATGTTGCCTCCTTGAAAGATGAACCATTAATCAATTTATGTAAGTAGTACGTGATTACATTAATCCATTCTACTCCCTAATACCCCCAAGGAAATGGTTTAGAAAAATCCTCTAACAATAGCCTCATAAATATCATCAAGAAATTGTTAGAAGACAATAAGAAAGCACATGACTCAAAGCATAAATTTGCATTATGGGCCAACAGGATTACAACCAAAAGGTCACTTGGTGTTTCCCCTTTTCATTTTGTGTATGGGGCTGAGGCTACTTTTCCTACTCAAATAACCTTGCCTGTGGTAAAGTTCCTCCAGGACTACCAAAGAGAACTCGATGATATGGTCAGGAGGATACAAAAGTTGGTGGAAGTACAACAGACCATGGAGTAGCTACTTGATAAAGCTCGGGATCATCAGCAGAAAATAAAACGAGCCTTTGACAAGAGGGAAAGCAAGGAAGATTTTCAACTGGGGGATCTGATGCTCAACTGGGATTCCCCCAAGCAAGAAAAAAGAAAACATGGTAAATTCAAAGCCTTATGGATTGGTCCCTTCAAGATTTCTGAGGTATTTTAAAAAAAAACTTATAAATTGTTGAACTTGGAGGAGTCTAAATTTTTTGGTGGCCCTGTCAATGGGCACTTCCTAAAAAAAGTATTTTTCTTAAGCCATGATCAGATTTCCCACATTTGTAATTACCACTTATTTTTATTTCTATTTTAAATAAGAGACTCCATGACCCAAAAGCCAAGGTACTAGAACTGCGCGTTCTTGGCAACTCATAGGGAGCATGCCATCCCCTTTAAATCCAATGTTACCACATGAAGTTGTCAAGGGTCATATGTGTTTTTTGTTAATACCTAAGTCTGTATCATTTCCCCATATATCTCTCTCTTTCGCAGACCAGGTCCTAAAATATTTCCCTCCGACTGGTAAAGGCATTTTTCCCTCTTTTTTTAACGACCTGGTTCCCATTGGTGTCTCACCTGAATAAGTCTCGACCCGAAGCTTTTCTATTTTTCTCGAAAGGTGAACACTCATCATCATTTTTGTTTCAATTACTAGTCATTCTGTTTTCTTTTCCTGAGCCCACAACAAGTCATCCAAGTCTTTGTTTAACATGAAACCACTATGGGCACAAAGCACAACACTCAAAGCGGTCCATTGTGGGCTCAAATCAAGAAAACAGGAAAGTTCAGTTTTCAACGGCAAAGATCCCTTGTGAAGTTTATATTAGCGGCCCTCAAAATCCCCAGAATTAGAAATCAAGCGTCATGTGTCCTTGTCCAGCGGACGTGCACGATTTACTTTGGAGTTCGGGTTTCGTTGGCACTTCTCCTCTCGATTTTCTCCAAAGTGCTTTCTCGGAGTGCATAGATCTCTACCGCGTGTCTATGCCATCAATGACCAGGGTTTCAGATTCGTATATTTTGGGCACTCCGAACAACTCTCAGTCAACATCTCCTTCATCCCCTCACTCCCGAGTGCGTGAATCTCTGTTGCGTGTTCATCTCCAACAGACGATCATGATTTTCTTCACCTTTTCGCGTTTCGAGAGTTTTGGCTCCGCTCTTTTGGTTTCCTTCGGAGCACATTCCTGCGGAGTGCATGGATCTCTGCCACATGTCCTCCCAGATATAGCGACTTAGATCTTCTCCGGACTCTAGAGCTTCGACGTTCTCGCTCCCTCTTGGTTTGCAATTTCCTGAAATGTTTCTGCTGTAGGTTTGAGTTCCAATGCGTGGCGCTCATCTACTAGAGACACATTGCATCCATCTAGCGCTGACAAATGTCACTCTTTTCAATAATTTTGGACACGTCTTCAACCTATTTTTGAGTGACACATGTCACCCCTTTGTCCACGACACGTCAAGCCTCCACGTCATCTTCGGGAGGCCGTTCTCCTGGAAATATTCTTGCTCAGCATCAAAGATCCCTAACGCTAAAATTGGCACCTCCCCCAAGCATAATCAAAGAGTTTCTAAGGTTCATGGGAAGGTAAAGATTTAGCGGTGGAGATAAATTAGCGGGACTGCCCAGATCTCAGGTCACGATCAAATCAACGATCACTGGTCATTTCGATGCCACAAGCTGTGCGAGCGTTAAAATACAAAGGTGGGACAAAATCCCAACCACGATTTTGCGGGGAGGCTACGTGGAAGAAGAGGATGCATGTCGGGCCCGAGAGTGGTATGGCCCAAAACTGCTTTCGACAGTTTCGAATTCACGTTCTCCTTCAACATCATACCCAATCACAACAAGTGCCCCCCCGAGTTATCAGTCCCTGTCTCGATCTCAAGGAGATATCAGTTAATGGAAACAAGCTAGTAGTTGAAACCTTGACTCACTCCATAAATAGAAGGCATGGAATCCCTGGCCGAGGAGACATAACTGTCAGCCCGAGAAAGATACATGCATATTCCAATAGAGAAGGTACACAGGTGGAAATATTTAGATGTGATGGCTAGATCAAATCACACTTCCAGTAGTTGTGAATGTATCTTAGTAGAAATAGATCAGGGTAAGAATTTGTTAAGGTCGTCAAATGGTTGAGCATAGCTCCCTATTTTGTAATATTTGATAACAGAGTTGTTCTCTAGTTTTGTATGATACTTGAGACTTTCTCATTAATAGAATTCAACTTCTTTTATCTCTTTGTTTAAACTCTGCTGAAACACTCGGGCATGGAGGATCCAGATGAGGGTTGTAGTTGTATTGTAATGTAGGTTTGATTATAATGTTGTTGTGACCTGTTCCATTACTTTCCTTTGGTTATCTTATTTCCCCTTATGCTAAAATGCTCGTGCATGGAGGATCTGGACAAGTTGTTGGAGTCGTATGATAATGTAGATTTGATTATTATGTTGCTGTGACATATTTCAATGTCTGAAACTTGAGTTCAAGAGTGCTCCCGAGCCTGAGTTTTTCTTCACCAAGTTGTTTGAAGGTCGGATGCTAATGGCAGGCTTTTCCACCTCTCTCACTAAGCTTTCCTTTTTCTCACCCTTAAACTCAAACCACTGATTGAATTTAATGAGGACCTCATTTCCCTATGCATTTCTTGTCTAGTTTCTGTGTTAAAACATTCTTGCACCGAGTTTTGTCCATTTGACCTCCATTCATAAAACCTACCTCCACAAACATTTTGATGGGTACTAGGATTATTCTCTTGCAGTATGAGGGTGACTCTGAGTGATAACAAGTGGGATATGGCAAAGGAGGAGATGGATAATGCTCTAAGATAACTGAAGTAAGGGAACCTTTAAATGAAGAGGTTTGGCTACTTCATAAGCCGTTAGTTATATCAGAATAACCTTCCAGGCACGAGAAAGGAATCAAATGTGAATCATCTCCAAAATCGGTGAGCATTCCGAGGAAGGAATGAAGACATTTCCCACTTTTGAGACTGGCATAAAGGGAAGTCCTAAAAGGTTTGGTAGTTGTCCCAATGTTTTCCTTAATCAGGGAAATAAAGACTCAGTAACACCAAACTTATGGTCTATATATCCATGTGTTTTTTGTGGATTTAATAACCATTGTATGGAAAAATGTTGGAAGAGACAATCCTTGTAGGAAGAGTCATCCAAGAAGGAGGCAAGATGAAAAGGTAATTTTCCAAAGAAGAATAGGGAGAATGAAAAGAAAAGATTATGGTTCTAGGACATGAACAATAAATTTTGCACTCGTTGTGGTAAGAGTGGTCATTGGATTGAGATTCAAGAAGTGTTGGACACTTCATCCACAACTGTTTGTGAAGCAAAACTAGGAATATGTGAAAGAACTTACAAGGAGACATGTAGCAACCTCAATTGAAGTTGATAGTCTTGCTGAGAAATTCTAGAATGAATTCTTTTTTACGGCTTGTCTTAGTATTATAGTGTATGAATACATTGAGGTATGGTTTTTGGACAGTGGTTCATCTCACCACATGACAGGAATGAGATTAGTATTCCTTACATTTTCATAAATCGACATAGACTGTTATGTGGTATCTAGGACTAATACCATACATGCAGTAAAGGGAGTTGGATATGTGATATTCCAACTCGATTCAAAAGAATTTATGGGAATAGAAAATATGTTATTTGTTCCAGAATTGAAAGTGAATTTACTCTCAGTTTCATCTTTCGAAGATGAAGGATATGGATTTGTGTCCCAAGATGGACAGGTACTCATATATTCATAGGAATATACTCAAGACAAAGTAGTGGTGCTTGGTGTAAAAAATGAGAGATTATATAGGTTTCTTCGACAACCTATAATTGGATCCAGTGTCAGAGACAGATTCCAAGACAGACTCAAGAGCATTGTCAGATACCTACAGTTGTGAGGCTCCTTCTAGTACCATCAGAAAGAGTCCATGAAGAGTCCCACCTATCCCTTCCCTGGATAGGTATCTGGGAAGATTCCATTTTTGGGAACCAACCTAAGATGGAAAATTAATGTTCATTTGTAAATAGAAAAGTTAGCATGCATATAGTCCTTCTAAATTATGTTTCCATTATTGTAAACAAGGATGGAAATATCCTTCTTTGTATGGGTTAAGGAGGTAGAATAATTATTATAAGAGAGAAATAAGTATAAGTGGTTGTTGATTAAATGCCATGTAAAGTGTATGATGTATGTTATGTACATCTCAAATATGTTATGTAAATGTCTTTTTCATGTAAGATGTATTCCTTGTAAATAAGCAAGTCAAATAGTATAGATGTTTGTAGAAACATGTTTAGATTTTTCTTTCAGGGAAGCGAGTGAAGGAAATGAACAAAAAGTTCATTTAGAGACTCCAAAAGATACATCAGGAAGTAAGAGAATAGTGAAACCAAGATGGCCCATGGCATGCCTAGCATTAGGGTGATCCAGTCCCATATGAGAAAGACATAGACCATCATTCGACTTGGCTCCCTGATTTTCGAGATGGACCATCTCTAGGAGAGAAGGATATTGGAATGAATGTTGAGTTTAGAGTTCAGATCTAGATATTGCAGAGCTGATATTTAGTGAGAAGACTTTTGTAATGAAGGAACCAATGAGACATAATGAGATCTAGAGCCATAGTTAGGAACCAATGAGACATAATGAGATCTAGAGCCATAGTTAGGAACCAAATCCAATGGCCATGAGATAGAGCTAGAGCCATAGCCATGAAACATAGCCAGTAGCCATGATCTAGAGCCAGAGTCAGAGCTATTGCCAAGATTTAGAGCCATGAGATAGATCTAGAATCATATTTGTTGCCAAGAGAGAGAGTCATATCCATGTTCCAAAGGAGAAGAAAGAAGTACATTGATCTAGATTGGTTTCCTTGATCTTTTGGATGATCAAGTCCAAGATAGGAGATCAAATTTGTATCCAAGAAAAATATCTAAGAACGGAGTTCCAAGAATCAGGTCCAAGATGAAGATCCATGATGGAGTTCCAAGATGAATACCCAAGATGGAAGTTCCAAGATGAAGATTAAAAATGAAGATACAAGACGGAAATCAGTTCCAAGATGGAGATCAGTCAAAGTGAAATTAAACAAGGTGGAAGAGTGAGGAGGATTTATGATCACTAAGTTGTTGAATAATCCATGAAGTGCATTTCAGTAAGGTGGAAGAGTGAGGAAGATTTATCATCACTAATTTGTTGAATAATCCATGAAGTGCATTTCAACAAGGTGGAAGAGTGAGGAAGCTTTATCATCACTAAGTTGTTGAATAATCCATACTTTTGGAGGTCCAAAAGTTCTTCAATGGGGAGGTGTAATCCAGGAGGATCCAGAACGCTCAAAAATTGATAATCTAAAATGCTAATGAAAATGAATTCATTGCATAGATCTCAACAAGATCTTTCCAACGGTGTGTAAATCTCTTCAATGAATGTCGTATGAGAAATTTATGGATTTTCAAAGTTTTGGAAAAACAGGGAAAAAAGAAAAATGGGGATGCCACATGGCAATCCCATAGGCTGACACGTGGACCATCCATACAACTGACAGAGCACAAGGTGATTTCATGATGATGTTAGTAAGCTGATGTGAAATCGTGATAGGATGACACATGGACTATCCCTACAACTGACATAGCATAGGGTGACATCATGATGATGTGGCAACACAAGAGGTTGACACGTGTCACTCATATTTGGCATTTTTAGAACCTAGTTGGACCATCAAAAATTTTCCACGTGTCATCCATACGATGATGTGGCATCTGTACAGTCCACATGGAACCACTGAAATGGTGACACGTGACATTTTGTACAATGACATGGCGATGAGGTGGTAGATCTGTACATGTACAGTCAGGTGTTGACATGGCATCCGTACATCCAATGTGGCGGTGACTGTGAAATAGATGGGGAAATGGGAGAATGACACAGGACCAATGAGATAGTGCCACATGGAACTATGAATTTACTCAATATAGCCTTATCCAAAAATTGGTTGGGTTTGGACGGGATTGAACCTGTAACCTTCGGTTCAACGAAACAACTATTAACCAATTGTGCTAACCACTCAATAATATAGTCCATTGTATAGTTTAATATTTAAATGGTATATAATGGTATATTCCAAGAATAGGGTTTTGGTCGGGGTCGACCCCGCGACCTATAGAATGACCCAACCACTTTAACCAAATGTGTCGATCAATGCGCCATGCATATCCTTGTATAGAAAAACCAACAAATATGTATTTAATTTACATTTTGGGTATATAGGGAATCAGGTGGGGTTCGATCCCTCGACTTCCCCTATATATACCATCTCCCAAACCAATGCATGGAACATATGGAATTACGTGCCAAGTTGGAGTGTATGTGCATCGAAGTTTGTGCCAAGAACTCTGATTGAGTTCATTTTGATCTTGATTTGCATTCCTTAGATTTCTTCGAGAGAAGTATAGAGTATTTATAATCATTTTTCTCAATTTTTTGAGAGGAGTGTGATGGTGATGTCATTTTTGAGCTAAATTACTATGTACAGAAGTATTAGTCCCGTTTTCCTTGTATGAGATCCATGGTCTCGTTTAGCGTGCAAAAGAGGGTCTTTTGGCATGTGTTCAGAACATAGTCAAGTTTATACTCAGTTTTCTCAGAATTTTGAGAGGAATTTAGTGGTGACCTCTGTTTTTGGGATTGAGCAGCAAAATTGAAGAGTATCTTCAAATTGTAATCCATTCATTGTAATTTTGGCATTTGAGCAATATAGAGTGGTCTCATTGTTTGGAAGTGGACCCGAAGACGTAGCTTAAGATAGGTGAACAACAACTCTCGTTTTATTAGTTATTTTATTTTATGTTGTGTTCTCTCTCATATTTATGCAAGTTAATCAACAATTCAATGAATTTTTGGATAAGTAAGGGAATTCACATGTGTTTTGAAAATAGTCAAGATGATCACAAATTTTGAATC
>JASDQU010882550.1:48438-60867 GCA_032191745.1 Picea mariana | reverse complement strand
TCTAGGCCATAATCAAATGTCCCAACAATGTACCTCAAAACGTGTTTTTCCCCAATCATGTGAACACTCCTTGACTCTACCATATGTTGGCTGAGAGTGTTCATGACAAAACAAATATCTGGTCTGGTGTTAACTAGATACATGAATGAACCGATCAACTGCCTGTAAACTATGGCATCTACGAACTGGCTATTTGAAGAACTAAGCTTCTTCCAGTTGGTAATCATGGGTGTAGACATGGGTCTGCAGTCCTCCATATGAAATCTGCTCAAAATATTTGTTGCATACTTCCCCTTCCCGAGAAATATGTGACCCTCCTCCTGCCATACCTCCATACCCTGAAAGTAGTGCATCAATCCAATATCACTCATCTCAACCTCTGATGCAAGTCCCAACTTGCACTCAGCTATGAGATCCTCGGCTCCAGTGATGAACAAGTCATCCACATATAAAATGAGAATGAGCATGTCCTCACCTCTAATGATGTAATAGAGATTAGGATTAACATCGCTCTTCTCAAAGCCCATTTGAAGCAAGTATTTGTCTATGCGTAAATACCAAGCTCGGGGAGCTTGCTTCAGACCATAAAGTGCCTTTCTCAAAAGACACACGTGAGTCTTCCTATCACTCACCTCAAACCCCTGTGGCTGCTCAATGTACACCTCCTCATCAATAAAGCCATTCAGAAATGTGGTCTTCACATCCATCTGGTGAATGCTCCAACCCATCTCTGCTGCTATGGAAATGATACTCCTGATGGACGTGTATATCGCATCTGGTGCGAATGTCTCGTCATAATTGAATCCCTCAATCTGAGAGAATCCTCGTGCCACAAAACATGCCTTGTGTTTCTCTATGCTTCCATCTGCAACATACTTGGTTTTGTACAACCACCTGGAAGTCACAACTGACTTCCCCACTAGCCTCATAACCACCTCCCAAACATCATTGCACACAATGGAGTCATACTCCTCTACCATGACCTCTCTCCAGACCTGATGGTACACTGCCTGCGCAAATGTCTGTGGCTCAGTATCTTTGATACTCGTCACTAGTGCCAAATATGCTCCCAATCTGACTGGAGGTCTGCTCTCTCTGATCTGGCTCTTGGGCTCCCCTACATTCTCTCTGGCCTTTTTCATGGTCTCATGAATCCATCTAGGTCTCCTCTTCCCTGAAGTGGTAAACAGAGAAGTAAGGTCTCTCTTCCCAAGAGTGACTGCCTCATGACTCATCTCAACACTCTGAGAACTTGAAGCCTGTTCCCCCTCTGACTGAACATGCTCTGAATGTGACCCTCAAGCTGTGCATGGTGACCCTGTTACCCCTGATACTGGTGTACTAGAAACCTGAGGTTGTTCTCCCTCTAAGACATCAAGCGATGCCTTTGCATCATCCTTAACATTGACTCTAGACTCAAGAGATCTCTGAAAAGCCCTATCCTCCTCAAATTTGACATCTCTGCTCACCACCACTCTCCTAAGTGGCAGAATGTAGATGCGATAGACTTTGGACACCTATGAGTATCCAACTAGAATCCCCTGCTGGGACGTGGGTATATCTTTGTCCTCCTCTCCGAGGGGACATGAGAAAAGGTCAAGCACCCAAAGATCTTGATGTGCTCGACATTGGGCCTCCTACCAGTGAAGGCCTCCTCAAGAGTCATCTTCCGTAATATCTTGTGGCGACTCCTGTTCTACAGGAAAAATGTAGTAGCACACACCTCTATCCATAAGTACAAAGGAAAACTTTGATCGTGTAGCATGGATCTCGCTACATCGATAATAGCCCGGTTCTTCCTCTCGACAACCCCGTTTTGTTGGGGGTTGTATGGTACGGTCATATGTCTTCTAACGACATGCCGGGCATAGAATTCTATGAACTATCTGTAGGATTTGTTCCAGATGGATATCGGTGGCCACCCACCTTTTCCAACTGGCTCAAAAGAGTTTTCTGGCAATTTTGGTAATTTACTATTTATAACAGTTTTTAACTTCCAGGGCCATTTTGAGGGCCTAAATGAAGGTTTTTTGGGATCAAGCTTCTAAATGATAGCCGAAGGCTATGATTGAGCCCCCTAAATGAATCTCCTTGACGATACCTTTCCAATGAGCTATCTTGCGCCCCAATCGAAGATCATATGCAAAAGTTACGCCCCCGAGAAGTTGATACACCAAACTACCCAAAACGGGGTCCACAAAACTATTGGATTTTCATCTTCTCGGGTTAGGGTTTTGGATTTTGTTTATGATAAAAAGGCCTTTGGAGCCTCATTGTAAAATCATCTCCTTGCGAATGAGTGCAACCATCACATTTCTTCTCAGAGATAAGCCACCACCATTCTAGCGAGTCTTTCACTCTGTATTTTTATAGTCTTTGTATATTTTCGCTCATTAATAGAAAATTGTGTATTACTGTATCTCTGTGATTATTGTTGCATCTCTGATACATTTCTGTTATATTATTGGATATCCGTGATATCTATGTACATTGCTTTATTATATCTTCTCTCTCATTTCGTGCCGAAAATAATTCGGATCAGTGGTATCAGAGCAGGTTGCTCTTGATTGTTTTTTTAGTGCATATCCTCGACGAGGTCCGAGTATAACAAGTTGGGTCTTGAGCTTGTCTCTCTTGAAGAAAATCGCTCTAGCACACCCAAGAAACCCTCCATGGCGGAATAAAAGAAAAAACGATGGAGCAGACGATTCTATCAATCTGTTGCTTGAGCAAGCTCTCACGCGACAGAGGGACGAAATGATGGAGAATTTTTCCCACATCCTTCAACTCCTGCCGATAGAAACATGCACATCTTCATCAAACAACCACTTTGGAAGTACCTTTCCTTTCAAGATATAGGTTAATTTTGATATTCCCATATTTGAAGGTCAGATAGATGCGGATGCCCTAGACAAATGGTTAAATATGTTAGAATGTTATTTCTCTGTTCATAAATTTTCTGACAGGGAAAATATCACCTTCACACTCCTTAAATCTCTCCCCCATGTCAAACATTGGTGGGAAACTTACTGGGAGAAAAGTTACACAGAGGAGTCTGGAATATATGGGGTTGAGCCCACCTGGGATTTTTTTGTGGATGTGGTAAAGGAACAATATTACCCTGTTGGAAACTATGAGGACCAATACATGAGATGGACCACACTGCAACAAGAGAGGGGCCAAGAAGTTCTGGAGTTCACCAATACCTTCCATACCTTGTGCACCAAGCTGGGTATCAAAGACTCCGAAGGACATTTGGTTCTAAAATACCATGGGGATCTACACATATACATCCAAATTGAAATGGATTTTCTAGACATCTCATCACTCGGTGTTGTTTATCGATATGCTGTTAAAATCGAGTAGAAATTTAAGCACCAAAACAAATGGGAGTTTGGGCCTGCAAATCTGCAACAAACCAAAGTATGATAAAGATGACCCCAACAAACAGTCTCATGAAAACCAGTCCAAGCCACAGGAAAATAAGGGTCACGGGAAGACAAAGAAGGACACCAGAAAATGGTGTGATTTCCACAAAATCCTCTGGCACAACATCGAGGAATGTCGCTCAAAACAATCATTGGTGGCCGAGATCAAATACAAGGATCTGAACCCTAATTTAGAATCTGATTATGAAAATACTGGTAAAATACAGATCATTGACGTAAACCCCACTGCTATTGTTGTGACCGCAATAATTCAACCATAAGAACCAACAGATCCTGAAGAGGGGGAGCACCTTTTTCATTCACAGATGTGGGTGAAGGGGAACCCGCTGCATTTTATTGTTGATAGCGGAAGCCAGGAGAACCTCATCTTAACGGAGGTCGTCAAATAGTTGGGATTGTCGACAACACCACACCCGCATCCATACAACATCGGGTGGCTTCGCCAGGGACGAGATATCCATGTCAACCAACAATGTCAATTGTCATACGACATCCATCCCTTCAAGGATGAGGTATTATGTGATGTTTCCCCACTGGATGTCTGTGATGTTCTCTTGGGCCAACCATATGTGTGGAAGCGCCATGCTGTTTATGAGTCTCGACCCCGTAGTGTCATTGTTTATTTGGGGGGTCATCTCTACAGAATACTAGAGGTAGTTCCAACTACTATTCCATCTAAACAATGCCGCAAGGTAGTATCTCATACAAAAAAATTCAGTTTCTTCACAATCTGTTCAAAAGGTGAACAAAATGATACTGCAACCACTACAACCTCGACCGAAGCACCTTCTATCCAATAGAAGCAGGTCGACAAGATTGCAGAAAAGTGTAAATATTTTTTCTGCACACATGCATATCATGTAGCCAGACTAGTTAAAAAGGTCCAACCCTTCCAGCCACATGTTCATGACAACCTTCAACAAGCTAAGCAACACAAATTCTCTAACAAGGAAAGCAACTCATCAAGATGCAGATTCAACAAACGATTTTCCCTCTGCCCCGGGCACTCAAAGCAATGAAGACCATTGATTCATAAAGAGGGAGGATTTATCCAGGTGGATATTGGTGGTCACCCACCTTTTCCAACTGGTTCAAAACAGTTTTTTGGCAATTTTGGTAATTTACTATTTTTAGCAATTTTTAACTTCCGGGGCTATTTTGAGGGCCTAAATGAAGGTTTTTTGGGAATGATATTCTCAATGATATTCAAAGGCTATGATTGATCCCACTAAATGAATCTCCTCGATGATACCTTTCCAACGATCTATCGTGCGCCCCAAACGAAGATCGTATGCCAAAGTTACACCCCCGGGAAGTTGATACACCAAACTACCCAAAACGGGGTCCACAAAACTGTTGGCTTTTCATCTTTCGGGGTTTGGGTTTTGGATTTTCTTTATGATAAAAATGCCTTTGGAGCCTCATTTTAAAATCATCTACTTACGAATGAGCACAACCGTCACATCTCTTCTATGAGATAAGACGCCACCATTCTAGCGAGTTTTTCACTCTGTATTTTTACAGTCTTTGTATATTTTCTTTCATTAATAGAAAATTGTGCATTGCTGTATCTTTGTGTTTATCGTTGCATCTCAGATACATTTTTTTTATATTATTGGATTTTCGAGATATCTTTGTACATTGATTTATTATATCTTCTCTCTCATTTCGTTCCGAAAATAATTCGGATCAGGAATACTCACCCCCATTATCCGACCGCAAGACTTTGATCCCCTTTCCAGATTGGTTCTCCACAAGAGCTCTGAACTCTTGGAACCATTTGAAGACCTCACTCTTGGCCTTTAGAAAATAGATCAAAGTCTTCCTTGAGTAGTCATCAATGAACGTGAGATATTACTCACAACTAGTCAAGGACTTCTGAGTCATGGGCCCACACACGTCCAGTATCTCAGCTGGCCTGGTGTCACTGTTGGGGAATGAGTCCTTGGTAAACTTACCAAGCACACACCCTCTGCAAACATCTTGATGCTCTGTACTGATCTGTGGCACTCCAATCACAACCTCTCCTAGTCCTCCGAGAGCTCCATGATGTAGGTGAGCCATCCTACGATGCCATAACTCACATATCTGTCTGTTGCTGTCAATGCTCACTAGAAATGCATGAAGAGGATGAAAAATAAATATGAACATTTTCCCATCCCTCACTCCAATGACTTGTCCTGAGGCAAGTGAAGAACCCTTAGGGTGAATGATTACCTCGGTGCCCTTGAAGGTCACCTCAAGACCTCTATCTTAGATGGTATAAACTGAAATCAAATTGTTCTTCAGCCCAGGGACAAAGAGAACGTCCCTAAACGATATAGGTGGCATGCTATCTCTCTGAAAGGTAACAGTGCCGATCCCAACAACTATGACCAAGGTGTCATATCCAAGAGAAATATCCATCCCGACCTCGGTGTCTCCAAGATCAATCAAATGCTCCCTGACTCCAATCATATGGATTGAAGCCCCGCTGTCAATATACTAGATACTGGGTGCTGTCTCAATTGAAGTGCATCATATGAGGAAAGCACACACTCTCTGAAACCGAGTCTGAAACTCTGCCTCCTTTGCTATAGTTGCGGTACCACCCCTATTATTCTTCCTATTAGGACATTGTCCAGCATGATGCCCCAAATTATTACAAAAAAAGCACTTCACTTTTCTCATATCTCTCTTCTGACCACTGCTGATCTCTCCTCCACTCCCCTATGGCGGGGCCCCAAACTTGGGACCTTGCCAATCCCCCCGACCGACCTTCTTCTTTCCCTTTGTCCAAAGAGAAAGATCCTCATCACCTTGACCAGAATGCTGCTGCTACTGTTGCTGATGTCCAGAGGCCTCTGCTACAAGTCTAATCTCTTCCTAGACGAAGTCATCCCACATCCTCTCCCATGTAGGCATGACTTCCCTGGAAACAATTGCACGAACAAATGGACCCCAAGGTTTGGTGAAGCTATTCATACCTTTCCTCACTAAAGAGATAGGGTCCACCACCTCTCCGACGAGTCCAAGCTTGTCTCTGATCTGGGTGTAGTGACCAAGGAATGAAGTCACCAACTCATCCTTGAGCATGCGAATGCCCCCAAGTCGGTCACGAAGAGCCATCTTCCGGCTCTCATTGGAGTTCTCATACAACTTGCACAGAGATTTCCACATATCATATGCATAAGTATTCCCAGTCAAATGGGGAATGATATGATCTTGTACTGCATCACAAATGGTCCTCTTTGCCTTGTTTTTCCTCTTCTTGAACTCTACCGCCAAAATGGGAGCAGTAACAGGAATGACTGGAACATCTGCCTCAACTATGTCCCATAGTTCGAGGCCCTCTAAGACAAAGACCATCCTCGCCTTCCAATGTGACCAATTGATAGCCCCAACTATCCTGTCCTCAACACACATCTGAGATGCTAACATGTCTGCCAAACTGCACTCCAACTGATGCTCAAACTGCAAAGGAATGGTGCCTCACTCTTGTCAACACAGGTGTGAAAAGAGGCAAGCGAACTCCGACCTCACTCCTAGCAATATAGGTGTGAAAAGAGGTCGAGTCAAATCAAGCTCACTCCTATCCCGTAGGTGTGAAAAGAGACTGACAAAAAAACATCATAACTGCTCAACTATACTCTACAAAAATATGCCCACTAACAACCATTGAAAACTATCAATGGCTGTCCACAAAAATCTGCCAAGAAAATGTATATCACAACCAAGACATATGTTGTCCAAACTGATAAAAATTCTGCCACCCCAACTCTGATACCCTGAATATTTTCTAGGTCCTATCAAGCTGCCAAACTGGGTCTGTCTTTGACCTCAAGTTGGCTCTAAGTTTCAACTGTCTTGTGAAGGTTTTGTTGCTATTTTTGGACAGCCAACAATTCAGGAACTTCTTGCTGATTTGTTATGGTTACATTTGCAATTTAGGTGCTCTAGCATGTAGTTTTAGTCACCAATGGTCAGCACATGCATACCAAAATAAATGTAACACAACTAGAGATATTTACAACTGAAAATAAGCAGATCTAAAACACTAACACACATGAAAATGTACACAGGTATTTTTGGTCAACATGACCCTAGATAAACCCCCCCGGGGAAAACCAGTTTGGAATATATGTCTATATATGAGGAGAATAGATGGTGGAATACAACAAGTACAAAATATAGATGAACCTGATACAATAACAACTTGATACAAGATGAAACACAAGTCCAAATGTAGTAGGTGCACCCCTCATAAATGCTACCAAATCCACTAAATCTGAGCCAGATGCAAACTGTGAGCTCTGAATGGAAAACCCCTCCAAAGTACTCTGATACTGGTGTGTGGCCTCCCTCTAAAACTGATCCCACTGCAATCTGACAAGTGTAATACCACCCCACTGCTAATGCACTCTCCTCAACAAGTGCGCCCTCCTCAACAATGGAAGCTCCTCAACAAATAAACAAGGCTCCAAGCCTAATGGCTCTCTCCATGAAAGCATGCACTCAAGCTAGCCTCACCTAATGCTTCAAACCTCATCTCCAAGCTCTCTCTCAAACTCTCCAAGTGAGTAAATGAGTGAATGAGCTCTCTTTTTCCCTTTGTGCCCCTCTTGAACCTCCATAAGGAAACCTATGATATGGATGGTTGAGATCATTCCATCTCTCATCTAATCAAAGGTTGAGATCTCTTCAAAAGAATCTCACTCAAAAACCGACTTTGGGTTAAGTTCCCTAAGTTCACTTTATGTCTCTAATTCACCCACAAAGTGAATTAATAGTCATTTTTAGGCATAAATGACAAAATTTCACTTTTGACTTAAAACTCCTAAGTCAAAGTGAAATTAGACATAAAGTGCAAGGCACAAAGTACATAGTACTTCCCACATGTGTTTAGGAGATCAAAAACACAAGGGAAACATCTCCCAAGATACATAATATCAACGATTACACACAATAATTAAGTAAAATACTCAGATAAGACACTTATCTTTTATAAAAGAGCGCCAACTGCGTGCATAGCTCTGGCTTTCCTCCCAACCTTAGACTCTACTACTTATAAATCAACAGTAGGTCACCCTTGAGCTGGGGCTTAAAATCCACTTGGGAAAAGGAATTCCTAACCAGGCTAAGGTCTCTTCAATAGTAATAATACTTAGACTCAGGTGCCAATTTTAACAGCCAGCCTACAGTCCCTCATTTCCCACATGCCTATCCCACCCCAGGAAGTCTGCCCCTTCTCTACTCAACAATCCTTCAACTACCCCACTTCCCTTCCGTGGATTCAACAACATGACAAACATGAAGTCTTAGAGCCCAACAACTGTAACTTGGCACCTTGCGAATCAATTCCCAACAATTCTCTCACCTGGAGAGAATGATCATGGGCATGACAACCCACTTCTTCAACAACACACGGGCCTGACAACCCGCCTCTACAACCCTTACCACCAAGGATTTATAGGGTACTATAAGATCCATAGCTCCACGCTCCATCACTGACCCTACTTCATGAATGGTAAGATTGATGGGAAATATGGGTAATTA
The DNA here is from genome assembly GCA_032191745.1 of Picea mariana. Lineage (NCBI taxonomy): Eukaryota > Viridiplantae > Streptophyta > Pinopsida > Pinales > Pinaceae > Picea > Picea mariana. Next base: position 51,883 of record JASDQU010882550.1, on the reverse strand, counting down.
AACTAAGTTTTCCCCAATATATTTGCATGTTCATAAAATGACACTTGTCACCTTATGATCCTTCTTTGAACCCACTTGGTGATTCGTTCCCATCCTTTAGGAACAAAGGATAAATATGTGTATCCATAAATTAAGATTTAGGAAATATTATTAAAATATTACCTTGGCCTAAGCCCCTCTTCCTAGACTCTTAGACCCCCTTTCCTTCTCTTGTGGAGTTTAGCCCCCCATACTCTTTTGTCTGGTTGGTTTGTAACAATGTTGTTTTCCATTAATTTTTGAGTGTGGTTACGTAATACAAGATATGCCCACCGACCTTTTAGCATCTATGCTCTTTAGCCTAATAATCACATAGGCACTCAGACCCATATTATCCTAGCTCACCAACCTATAAAACATATGCACAATTATAACTGGCGATCCACCTGGGGCTATTGCAATGTACTCTTACACACTTTGCCCTTGCCTTTGCCTGAAGTAATTCCAATTGATCCATTGGTCCTCTACATTCCCAATAGGGTAGAATTGAGACTTAATAAGGGGTTTGAAATCCTCCCACTTAGTGACTAGCAAATCACCTTATAGTCTTCTTCTCCTCATATATATTGTGAACATTGAAATAGATATCTAATTGCTACAACTAGTGATTCAACTTTAATGCATCGATCTCACCTTGGTATGGCTTGATATCCACTTTTGCTTGCATTTTAAATAAAGATTATGAAGGGGTAATGGCATTGGAACTTGGGTGCTCTTTCTTGGGCTCTTTCCTTGACTCCTTTTTGGGTCTTCATTATCTCTCGGTTTTCATTTTGATCCAATCTTTGAGTTAGAACCTTCAATCTCCTCGAACGGTCTGATCTTGTTTGCTAGAGCTTCCATGAGGAGGGCCATATTGCAAGAGATATTATCAACTTTCTCTTCTAGCCTCACAAATATCTCTTCTCCTGGATCTTGAGGGTCATTGTGAACATACTCATCTTCCATGGATGGGGTTTTGCAACTTTCTTCTTAAATTGCAATTGCTTTGAAAATTGCAACTTTCTAGAAATACTCCAAAGCAAAATGCTCTGATACCAATATGATTTGAAAATTTTCGTGGATATTCCACTGCAATAGTTCATCACAACAAATCTTATAATATGCTAAAATATTTATTACACAAGTTTATTTTCTTAGATCCTGGATTTGTTATCTCTTGTTTATTGCTTTATTTTTAAGAAAATAACTTAAATATGAAAATAAGAGAACGAACAAATAAAATAACACCATCCACACAAATAAACATAAGATTTACCCTAGGAAACCCAATATGGGAGAAAACCCAGCTCGAAGGTGATGGCTATCCTCTGTTATCTTTCCTTCAATTATAAAAATGCAAATACAAAGGAAACAAATTTACCAACTTGATGAGAACCCTCCAGAGTTCTCTCTTTTTTGTATGTTGTATTTAGTGGTCCGTTTCAAAAAGTGGTGCTACTGGTAGCACCCCTTTTTTTGTTTGGTGGCTAAAACTATGACTTGCTTGAAATCACGACCTTGACGATTGACACCATTACATGAAATTGACCATCGAATTGAAAACCGTTGCTATCAGTAGCACCGATTTTATTTTTGAGTAAAAATTAAGACTTAATTGCGATCGTGGCCTTCACCACTAGTACCATCTAAAAAAAAAAGCTAAAACCACCTCCTAAATTGGAAAGATGAAAATTTGTTTATTAATTAAATATGTATTTGTTTTATAATTCACATTAAAAATTGAAAAAAAAACACCTCGTAAACAATTGTTTTGAAGAAAAATGAAAAAGAACACATTTTAAATTTTTTTTGCATCGAGTAAATTCTAATTAAAAATTAAAACAAAAGAAGAGCATAAAACTTAAAAAAAGCACACTTTAAAAGAAAAAGACAAAAAAATAAATTAAAATACACATAAACTTAAAAAATAAAATGTTTTTTATTTTTATTTCTGAAATCTTTAGAAAAAACTCAATTTTAAAAGATTTAAAAAAAAATACAAAACATAAGGAAAAACACAAAGTTTAAAACAAAATTAAATAAAAACCTAAAAAACAAAAACTTGACCCCCCCACAAAAAACTAAACTCAATAAAAGTCTAACTTAAATAATAATGATAAAAAAATATAAAATAAAAAACCACACAAAAAAATTTGATTTTAAAATTTGAAATGCAAAAGGTGGTGGGGAAAGTGGAGGGCCCCCCCTCTTCCCCACCCACGCGACCCCGCTGTTGACATTGATCACGACCACACGACCTACGTGGGCGTGGGCAAGACACCTTTCCCACGTCCTCCGCCACGACCACATGGGTCGTGCGACCGCAAGCAACACCGATAGTGGGGTCGGGGGGGTAGGGAAGGGGGAGGGTGATGCCGTGCATCACTCTCCCCCTTCTTGAGCAACATCAACATCGAGGAAGGGGGAGGGGCAATTGGCGGGGAAGGGGAGGGGCGATGTCGGGCATCGCTCCTCCCCCTTCCCCACCCCCTTTTGCATTTCAAATTAAAAAAATAATTTTTTTATGTGTGGTTTTTTATTTTGCTAATTTGTTTTTAATATTTTTTTTTCAAATTTCATTATTTAAGTTAGACTTTTATTTAGTTTAGTTTAGTTTTTTTTTAAATTTATTTGTTCAAGTTTTTGTTTTTTAGGTTTTTATTTAATTTTTTTTGAACTTTGTGTGTTTCCTTAAGTTTTGTAATTTATTTTCAAAAAAGTCTTTTAAAATTGAGTTTTTTCTAAAGGGTTAAAAAAATCAATTTATTTTAAAAGTTTTATGAGTTTTTTATTTTTAAATTTTAATGTGTTTTTTTTAATTTTTGTGCTCTTTTTTGGTTTTAATTTTTAATTAGAATTTATTCGATGCAATTTTTTTTTTTTTAAATGTGTTCTTTTTCATTTTTCTTCAAAAAAATTGTTTACGAGGTGTTTTTTTTTTAATGTAAATTATAAAACAAATAAAAATTTAATTAATAAACAAATTTTCAGCTTTCAAATCTAGGAGGCGATTTTAGCCTTTTTTTTAGATGGTACCAGTGGTCAAGCGCACAGTCCGAATTAAGTTTTAATTTTTACTCGAAAAATAAAATTGGTGCTATTGGCAACATCAATTTTCAATTTGATGGTCAATTTCCGGCAATGGTGTCGGTTGGTGTCGGTTGTCAAGACCGCAATTTCAAGCAAGTCACAGTTTTAGCCACCAAACAAAAAGGGGTGCTACCAGTAGCACCATTTTTTAAACAACGGTTGATTTTGGTGTTATTGACCCAAACATATGAGTTTTTTGGGCCAAAGTTCTCGTTTTGAGGTCACAATTCTTGTTAAGTTGGTAATTTTGTTAGGAATAAACACCCACTATGGAGTTTCCTATGACACTGTGACTTGAAAGGTTGCTACATATATTCTCAAAATACCACTCCTA
>JASDQU010882550.1:3218-13534 GCA_032191745.1 Picea mariana | reverse complement strand
GACTTGGTTTGGTTTTAGGGGAAAAGTGTGAAATACTAGGGGAGGGGAAGAGAGGAATGAAAGAGAAGGGAGGAAGGCTAATAAATTAACTAGGATTTTAATTTTAATTAGTTATTTAGGGGTATAGGTTAATTAAGGTACTTCAATTTGGGTTAATAGCAAATAAATAACTTCAAATTTAGAAAGGAAATGCAATACAACCTATGGCTAATTCCCATTTTCCTTTGGTGAGTTAACTGAACAAAGCATTGTAAATGAAAGAGAGGAGAAATGGAACAAAATCATCCAGGGATGGGCATTGTTGTAGGTGTTGACACTTATTGCATTGAAGATGAGATTTGTGTCATACATTCAAGAGAGTGCTCAATTTCCTAAATGGTCCTCCACATACATTCAATCTTCCTACAAAATAGACTTTCATTGATCCCCAATACAAAGTGATATAAGCATTATATCTACTATAGAGAATGATATAGCAATGAAATTAATGAATGATGACCCAAATTTCCATTTCCCTATATATGTTGGAACCTCCCTTGATGTTGTAGAGTTGAATTGTCCAAGGTATGAGAGGAATAATTCTTTGAAGAATCCCTAGGATGAGAAAACAATCCTGCAAGGTTGGAGCTAAACTAACAACACAAGATTATTATTAAGGTGTTCAAAAAGAAAAGAACAAGTAGAAAAAGAGCTTAGTTAATGAATTAGGAAGCTATGACAAGATCCGATGCCAATCCTAGTTTGTACCTACAAGATAGGATTTCAAAAGATAGAAGATCTAAAGAGTTCACATGAGAGGGGGAATTGATTGGTAAAAATAGGTAAGGGAGTGACCTCAAGGTGTAAGTGAAAGACAAACTAATTGTTGGAGAGAGACATGTAGATAAAAGTCAAACTACAGTTTGACCTCGTATTATGATCTTTTGAGACCATGCCATGGGTTTTCCTCCAAATATAGACTCTATTTTCCACAAGCTACCATACATAGTCATGACTCATGTAGTGCCTTTAGACCAAGAAAAGTTAAGGAATATTTAACTCATTTCACCTGTAAATAGCAAACCCAAATAGATTTGGGTTGTTGCAAACCCATAATGAAGCATTCTAAGTAATTGTGGACTCAATCAAGGGATTACACTTCAAAGTAAACCTACAGATTAAGAAAATAATCTGAACAAGTGCTCCAAAGGGTCAAAATGAACCAAATCAATGATCAAGTGATAAAGGGAAGGAGAGGAAAGGTGATAAAGTGCCCTACCTAAGCACTAAATATACCTAAAATTTACACATCCAAACTAAGGACATGGATTGAAGGAAAGTGATCCAATGCAAAAGAACAATACAAAGATATTGATCTCATCATTGGGTGGGTCATGCGTAGACACAACACATAACAGGGTCACACGACCCTAGTGGATAGGGCACTGTGAAATCCATATGTTACATATGAAAGATTACACAAATTAATGTGGCTAATAAATGAAAGTTTCTCATGCTTGTGTATTACAATATATTTGTAGTGAAAGTTTCTATTACAAAATATTTGTAAAATGGAAAAAGTGATAAGTGATATAAGTAAAATCCAATGGGTTTCTTATGTTTATGTATTAAAACATATTTGTAAAGTGATAAGTAATATAAGTAAAATCCAATGGTAGTTTTAGGTAAAGAGACTTGAGGGATTGGTGCATGGGATTGTGAAGGAAAGGAAAATTGGTTTGTTATGTACTCAATTTCATAATTTTTATGTATATGGAATGCATGACAACACATATAAACTTATTTTTATTGTTGTTCATATGGATTGAAAATATATACAACTTACACTTACAAAGGGAATTGTGGTTTTTGACAACTACATAGTAAACTTGTTGTTCCAACACAACCCCACTTGTTATGGGAACTTCCACATGCTACCTTATTGTTCAAACATAACCCCACTTGTTATGGAAACTCCCACATACAACCCCCAAACCATAATACAATCTCATTTGTTGTTGGAATTGTAACTCAATTTTAGTTCACATTTTTCAAAGCATGTAAGATTAATAACAATGCATCAAAAGTGAGTTAATAAGTGGACAAACTCTATTTTTAGAATTGCTTAACTTTTAGAATGTTTATTTTTGGGGGATGAAGTAAAGTTTCTCTCATGTGAATCTTCTTAAAATGGACCAAAGCTTTTAGAAATAAAATTTTGTAATCAAAATTTTCATTAATTAAATCAATTTCTAATTTTTTTATAAATATATATATATATATTTTTTAAATTTTTAAAAAATAAATAAATAAAAATTATTTATTTAAATTTATGTAGTAGTATAACTGTTTTACCTTTTAAATCCACATACTATTAAAAAAAAAATCAGTGAAATGTAAAATCATATAGGGTGGAGGATTTTGGGGTTTTTAACAAACACAACATTGGTCAAATAATTGTTAATGCATATGGTGTGGCTGATTTTGGGTTTTTTTAACAAACACATACAATCCCCAAACCATAATACAATCTCATTTGTTATTGGAATTGTTACTTAATTTTAATTCACAATTTTCAAAACATGTAAGATTAATAATAACCAATCAAAAATGAGTTAATAAATGGACAAACTCTATTTTTAGGATTGCTTAACTTTTAGAATGTTTATTTTTTTTTAGAGATGAAGTAAAGTTTTCCTCATATAAATCTTCTTAAAATGAACCAAAACTCCTAGAAATAAATTTTTGTAATCAAAATTTTCATTAATTAAATCAAATTCTATATATATATATATAAATATTTCAAAATTTTAAAAAATAAATAAATAAAATTATTCATTTATGTAATAGTATAACTGTTTTACATTTTACATCTATATACTATATTAAAAAAAAAAGAGTGCAATGAAAAATCAGTTCTATACTTTTTGAAATCTACAAAAAGTAAATCTACAAATAAAACAATTATAATTATTATCACCCAAAACATTTTCACTTAATTTCAGAAAAAACCTTAGTAACCAAAAAATATTAAAAATACATATCCAACGCACCCACATCTGGACTTGCACTAAATCTTTAAAAAAATAGTGCAAATGACTCCCTTAACCTTTCATTATTCTGGATCTTTATTGCAAACTTGTTATATGCCATCACAAATCAAAAGTATTAATGATAAGACTTCACATATATGTAGGATATTGGAGCGAGATCTTATTCACATTAAGAACTGTAAAACATGGAATAAAGGAAAAGGATAAAGGAAAAAAAAAAGTCGCAGGTATTTTCCAATAAATATGACAGATTGCACATATATTTTTAAGAAAACATACATTGAAAGTAACGTATCAAAGCTGTTAAAAGATGCCTTGCTTTGGCCATCAGCACATCTTTCTCCATTGCGAAATACGCATATATTCAATGTATATATCCCAGAACTCATTGATATTCAATGTATATATCCCAGATCTCATTGATGCCACCCTCGATTGCCCTTGCACCAATCTAGACTGACCTCATGAATACACAGACTACGAAGAAATACAGGCTGGAAGTACAGGCTGGTTACCTCAAATTTATAAAAGTATGGTAAAGAGGAGACTATGGAAGCAAAGCAGTTGAAGGAGAATTTGTGCATACAGGCTATCTTTCTTTTTTCAAAGCCTGCCTACATCAATCCCTTCTTTTATACATTAGCTTTAAACAAATCTATCCCCCTTAGTTTTCAAGCAACCATGAGAGTAGAGGACGAAAAAGTGCAGAGGGTTAATGTGAAGAACTAGGATGAAGGATCAGGGGTCGACAATCGCAGAAATCTCTGCAGCTGTAGCTTCATTCGTTAATCTCTACAACCATGTAGATCTCCTCCTCAATGACATGAAGTTTGAGCTCGAGCCTGTGGCCATGGAGCTTCAGGCAGACTTGAGGCTTCTCCCTACTCTCATAACACAAATTCTTCCTTCATTAAACACAGGGAACTCTGATCATCATGATCGCAACTTCTACAGAGTGTTAAAACTCATCTGCAAGGCTCTGGAAGAAGCCCGAAACAGTCTGGATGAATACATGATTTCCATTAATGCAGTGTCTATTCTAGTCAAGCAGAGCCCTCGAGACTTGAACCTCAGGTTGGCAGAATCAAGGAGCAGAATCAAGCATGCAATGACTCTGTACAATGCCTATTGCTGCGACAAGGGCGCCCCTACTTTCCACAATCCACTGCAGGCACCCATGGGAAGGAATGATAGAAATGTTCTTCAAGGGGATTTGATGCATATATGGGACTGCTTGAACGAGCTGGAACAAGACTACAAGGATAGAGAACCAATACATGGGCCTTGTCCAAAGAGAATTCTGAGAGCCGTTGCTAAGTTAAGATCTAAAACAGTCAGTGGAGATGATGTATACAAATGGGGAACGGAGGAGATGGAGCAGTTCTGTAGAGCAGGGGGATTGGAAGCTTTGATTAGTCTTCTAAGTTCATCAAATTCACAGTGTGTTCAGATGCATGCATTGAAATACCTTGGGACCATTGTAGCAGTTTGTAATGAGGATATGAAAAAAAGGATCAGCAGTATTAACGATCCGAGTGCTGTTGAGCTGCTGGGATCTGTTATAGCTTCGTCTGGTGGAGATCATGTTCTGTCCGAAGCCGTAGCTTTGATGCGTGCATTGATGAGAAATAACAGCGAGTTTGATGTTAAAAAAGCTTGGCAACCAGGTACAATGGCTGCTCTGTTAAAGCTTCTTATATACAGTCCATGCAGCATGGAGGTACAAGCAAATATACTCGGGGTTTTATGGGAGTTTTCTATATATGAAGAATATCGTTGTAGAATGGCCAACGGTACTATCAATATCAATGGTGAGGTTTTAATTGAGAAATTAGTTTTGTCATGTAGCTCGCCTTCGTCTCGGCCAGTAATCGAATTCTTTGCAGCAGCGCTCTTGCAAAATCTCTGCATGGACAGAGATATCAAAACGAAAGTATTGTCCACTGTAGGATTATCAGAGCGCTTATTGAATTTGATCGAGAGCTTTGATAATTATGATCATAAATCGCCTGTAGTACAGCGGATCCAGGTTTGCAAAAGGGTTGAGTATTCAAATTCCCCAATGGCTATCGGATTCGCTGTATCAAAGCTGGACTCGGATTCAGAAACACAGCAGATAAGAGGCCTGGATCTGTTAATGCTGGGATTCTCACAGTCTATGCTAGATCTTGCTGCCTATGAAGGTGCAATATCGAGGGTCATCGGCTTACTGAAATCTGGATCGACCACCGTGCTCGAGAAGGCCACAGAGGCGCTGTATATGCTCTCCATGCCTGAAGAAAACGAGGTGAGAATAGCTTCCAATCACATCACCATTCAAAGGCTCGCAGCACTTGTTGAATATCCTGATTCATGGAGTGTTAGAGCAAATGCAGTTAAGGTCCTGGAGAGTCTATCGTTCAACCCTATTAACAGAGAGAGAATACTGAAGGAGCACAGATCTGTGGAGAAAGTTGCAGCGTTGCTCTTCCATGAATCATTTGCTGCACAGTCCAGTGCTTCGAGTTTGCTTTGGAATCTGTCGACAAGCAGCATGGCCAACAAAATCAAAATTGCTTCCATCTATGGACTCCCTCAGAGGCTCTCGGATTTGCTGCTCTCGGATTCTCCTCTTGTTCAGGAGAAAGCAGCTGGTGCCATCATGAGTCTTTCCTATAATGGGCGAAGCAGGAAGATGATTGCTTCCATAGCTTGCACGTTTGAAAGATTGATAAAGCTTCTGGACTCTGTATCGACTTTAGTCCATCAAAACGCAGCGGGTGCCTTGTATAATCTGTCCATAAGCCCTGATAATATCGCAGCCATAGGAGCCCATCCGAGGGCTGTGGGGAACCTGGTGAGCCTCCTGTGTTCAAAGTGTGATCTTGTGCAGGAGTATGCAGCGGGAGCGTTGGGTAATCTTACCCTCATGGAAGAGATGAGGGAAGANGAGAAAGCAGCTGGTGCCATCATGAGTCTTTCCTATAATGGGCGAAGCAGGAAGATGATTGCTTCCATAGCTTGCACGTTTGAAAGATTGATAAAGCTTCTGGACTCTGTGTCGACTTTAGTCCATCAAAACGCAGCGGGTGCCTTGTATAATCTGTCCATAAGCCCTGATAATATCGCAGCCATAGGAGCCCATCCGAGGGCTGTGGCGAACCTGGTGAGCCTCCTGTGTTCAAAGTGTGATCTTGTGCAGGAGTATGCAGCGGGAGCGTTGGGTAATCTTACCCTCATGGAAGAGATGAGGGAAGACATGAAGCAGATTGGTGCACTGCCCTTGTTGAAGAAACTTAAACACAGCTCATCCAGTGCATCAGTAAGAACACAGGCCAAAAGAGCTCTAGAGAATCTCATGGTGTGAGAGACCAAAGCCCCACTTCATTTCTTTCAAGTTATTCATCCACATCTGCAAATTGGTGTTTCTTAGTCAAATCAGTGATCCTACTTAGTTACTTTCAAACTATTCATTTACATCTAAGTCTGTATGCTCACTTCCAAACCATTCATTTACAGTCAAATGGGTGATGATGTTAGTGTTTCCTTTATGATTCTTTTGGTGATGATATTACTCGATATGTATCATAACTTTTGCTTATTATTTATAATATTTTATTTATCAAATAATAAGAGATTAAATATTTTGAGGTACATTGAGGGGATAAAAAAAAAAATGTGATTATTTAATTATTTAAAATGAATTTAAATGGAATGTAATTTTATTAATTTTTAAAAACTTAAATATAATTTATTTAGATATTTATATTTAAAATGTAACTATATTTATATTTATATATATACATTTTGAGTGGGCTTAATAGTTAAGAATAGCAGTAGTCTAAACATTCTATTTTTTTGAGGTTCTCAGGCAACTTTTCGTTTGTGATGAATGGTTGGATCAACAGATTTGAGTGACTAAGTTTGTATAATCCGAGTGCCCCAAGGGTTTTTCAGCAAGCTGAATCCATTTATGCATTCAAAAAGGAAATTTAAACAACAAAAAATAGAGATTTTGTCCAAATTTACATGGCCGGATTCCGGCCAATTCTTACTAGAAAACCCAAAAGGTAGAACTTTTAGCCAACGCCATTAAGAATATGTGTTTAATCCTAAAAAATCACAAGTTCTAATCCAAAGAGGTAAGGTATGTATACATCCATATATGTATATATTGTTAGAATTAATGCTTACAATAGAATTAGTTTGAGGATTTGTTGGAGTCTATTGAGATATTCTCTCAACTCCTTCAACCACGTTTAGAATTAGTTAGATCTCATTTTAACTATATATACATATGTAACTCTGTGTAAGTGAATAATACAAATCTATTATTGTGTGTGTTATTCCTGTGTGCCTCTGCTTTCTTAAATTCTGTCATGGTATCAGAGCTTGGACAGGCTTAAATCCCTCACGGGACAGCCAGGAAAATGTGAGAGTGCTGTCGGATGTTCGTGTATTGGTTGCTGGGAGTAATACTCATCAGTTCTATACTTTCACCGGGGCCTTTCCCGCAGATCTCGAATGCCCCTGCGAGAGTTCACCTTGGGCGGACGTTTACTGTGACGCAGATCACGTGCTTCTCATCCTCTCACAAGGACGTTGTTCTGTTGTAGCCACCATTGATACACGCTGCCCAGAAGCACATATATGAGAACTTGCTGGCTGGAGGAGTCGGTGACAGGGCCGAGGGTAAAAGAAGTCAATGCTTGTGAGGGAAGGAGAAGCACGCGATCTGCAAGAAGAAGTCGCTCATGCTAAAGCAGAAAACAATTGTTGATGCCACCCTGAACTATCGTGATCAATGAAGGCGATGAAGTATGTGTTGTTCGTGGATCAATGTGCATGCTATGATCCATGCAATGAGAAGAAGGAAGAGCCACCATAGAGAGTCATAGCTTGCTTTTTTTTTAATTACTGATGTTGTGCATGTTGTGCAAGTATGTGTTTTAATGACAGCAGAATAATTACTAGTTATAATTACTAGTTTTATATGTATTGTAAACTTTTGATTCTTGTTGTACTTCGGTGCTTCAGAAACAAATAGGTATATTTGTATGTTTGTAAGTTTGTAAATGAGAAAGGTCAATTGTAGTATTGACTGCTGAAAACATTTTGTACTAAGATCACTGTCCTATATAACTGTCGAAATTTTCTCTTCGGAGGGATTTTACAGATGGAAGCGTATCCATAAAATGGTTCAGTATCAAGATTGTCCTTCGGGAGATCGAGAATCGTCAGTTTTACAAAGAGTGTCAACATGGTCAGAAGCGTTTTGACTTTAAATGTGTCAGTGGGAAGCTCGAATGTGTGGAGAAGAAAGAGCGGAAACCGGGTGATTGCAGAGTGAGTTTCAGTGCTGATGAAGACCAGTGAGACAAAGACAAAGACAAGTTTTCTAATTATGATTTCAAGTATTGTAAGTTTTTGAATGTAAGCATTAAAGGGGAGTGTTAGAATTAATGCTTACAATAGAATTAGTTTGAGGATTTGTTGGAGTCTGTTGAGATATTCTCTCAACTCCTTCAACCACGTTTAGAATTAGTTAGATCTCATTTTAACTATATATACATATGTAACTCTGTGTAAGTGAGGAATACAAATCTATTATTGTGTGTGTTATTCCTGTGTGCCTCTGCTTTCTTAAATTCTGTCATATATAATGAAGTATAGTGAAAGAAAATTATATCATAGGTAAGTGATCCTTTTTTTTTTTTTAATTTGAAGTTAATGAAAATTTAAAGTTCTATTATTATATATTATTATATTTGAGATATATGTATTTATGTTAATGTCAACTCCATGTTTTTTTTTGTAAGCTATTAATACTAAGAATAGGGATACCACATACCTTGAAATGGCCTTGATGGTTCTTTTATCCTTTGATTAATGAAGCAAGGCTGCTCCATTTTGTTTTTTACTCCTTGGGACACAACCTTCAAACTAGGTAAAGAAGAGAATTTGCTTGTTTTATGATCCTCTCCAGAAATTCCATGTACTTCCACTATATTTAATGGGCATGCATTCTTGGCATGTTTCTGTCTACATTTAGGGGAAAAAATAGACAAGGATTTTTCAACTTCTTCTTGCTTCCTCTTAATCTGCATGGTATCCAATTGCATGGCCAAATAATGCTAGATCTCAATCTTCATATCTTCTAATAAATTTTCAATTTCATTCTTTGTGAGACTTGTTGTTGTGGATTTCGAGAACTGGCGGACAACATCTCTACCACCCTATTATTCTTGTTTGTAGCTCTAGAATAGTTCTTGATCACTCGCTTTATGCCTTCAAATTCTAACTGAAATACATCTCCTTTTGCAAGAAGATTCAACATCACCATCAAGTTTTCTCTTACACCTCTAAGTAGTATTAATTTGATATATTCACCATCCAATGCATAGTTGTGAACTCTCTTATAACTAAGTTGGAATATTTTCTCATAATCCTCCGAAGAATTATTCTCTTCTTGTACCATTCTAAATTTCTCATCTCTAATATATCTAGCCTTGCAATAATCTGTACATTTTTCAATGAAGGTTTGCTTCATCTACTCCCAACTTCTTATATGTAATGATTCAACATCTTAAAAATGATAAAAAGTCAATGAATACAGTCACTTCAAGGGGGAAACCTCCTTTTACAATATATCCAATTTAGAAGACAATATGGGATGAGATAAGATGATCCTAAGACTAGGTCTCCTTAGTATATATATAGGAGACAAAGGTACAATTGTAATGAAATGATACAATTGAGGGTTCTAGCTGACCTACTAATATAACGCTAGAAATGTAATAATTCAATATCTAGGGGTTTTATACATAACATGGGGCTTTGTCTAGGGATTAACATGTCCCTCCCCTTCAAATAAGTGTTCTCCTCAACACTTGACAAATTACGGGTGTTTCTACATGAATAAATCATCTTCCCATTGTTGGATCATGTTTTCATTGATGCCAATGGTTTGATTGATTGATGTCAAGTGATTGATTGATGTCAAATGATTAATTGAATGATGATTGATGTAATATAATATGTATTGTCCTTGATGAGAATCCATAGATGAAGATGGATCAATGAGTTGTCATTGACACATGATGACGATGGATCAATGTGGTTTCATTGGCATATGATGCATTGTTGGAAAAATGTATAGATGACTCATTATTGTCTTATCATGATTGATAAGGTGCATAAATGGATGAACTCCAAAGTGGTCCCCTTATGGTGAAAGCCCTCACGGGAAGACGCTTTGCGGATTGAGTTATCCTAGAAGAATGGTTGGAGGACCCATGCTCTCAT
>JASDQU010882549.1:557-21868 GCA_032191745.1 Picea mariana | reverse complement strand
ATCATCAAGTTAGGATAAAGGATGAGGACATAAACAAAACAACTTTTTGAACAAGATATGGACACTACGAATTTGTAGTCATACCTTTCAGGCTCACTAATGCACTAGCCACGTTTATGTGCCTGATGAGAAATATTTTTAGCCAGTACTTAGACAAGTTTGTAGCAGTATATATTGATGATATCCTGGTCTATTCTAAAATGGAGGAAGAACATGAGGAACACTTAAGAATAGATTTGCAAACGTTGAGGAAACACAAGTGTGACTTTTATCAAAAGGAAATACAATATCTAGGACATTTAATTTTAACAGAAGGCATTTTCATAGACTCGAAAAAGATAAAATCCATTATGGGATGGCTGGTACCAAAGGATGTGGTAGATATCTAGTCATTCATATGAATCACCAGATATTATCGCAGATTTATAAAAGGGTTTTCTAAGATATCCTACCCTATCACGTCATTACAAAAGAAAGGGACCAAGTTTAACTGGTCACAGAAGTGACAAGATAGTTTTAACAAGATGAAGGAATTATTGACAACTACCCCCATTTTGAAGGTAGTAGACCCAAATAAAGACTTCAAAGTATGTGTTGATGCAAGTAAAGAAGGACTAGGTGGTGTCCTAACACAAGAAGGACACGTGATTTGTTATGAGTCTCGAAAACTAAAAGAACATGAGTGAAATTATGTCACTCGCGAGTTAGAATGGGCAGTGGTAATACACACCTTAAAGATGTGGTAACATTACATAATGGGAAGAAAATTTCTACTATTGACGGATAAAAGCGATGTAAAATATCTATTTAGCCAACCAGATCTCAATGCAAGGCAAGCCAGATGGCTAGCCTTCTTGAGCAAATTTGACTTCGAAGTCAGACATATCAAGGGAAAAGAAAATAAAGTAGAAGATGCTTTGAGGAGAAGAGTCCATGGGTTATTTGAGATAAATATCAGCAGGGTGGAAAGTGATCTAGAATAAAGAATAAGGATGACAGGTATTAACAACAAAAATTACATTAAGATGATGGCAGAATTACAAAAAAATATCACAAACTTAGATAAAACAGATCTAAGTATCGACAAAAAGGGACTATTAAGATTTAAAAACAGGCTTTAGATACCAGACTCAGCAGAATTAAAGGTAACAATCTTGGACGAAGTGCATAAGAAGCCATATTCTGGCCATCCAGGTTACTATAAGACAATAACAACACTTAGAAAACTATTTTACTGGCCTAATATGAAATTCGAAACAATGGAATACTTAGCTAGGTGCCAAGATTGTCAGCAGGTTATAGGTTTGCCTAAAACTCAGAAACATAATGATTCTATCATGGTTGTAATCGATAAACTCGGTAAGTCTACACACTT
The DNA here is from genome assembly GCA_032191745.1 of Picea mariana. NCBI lineage: Eukaryota > Viridiplantae > Streptophyta > Pinopsida > Pinales > Pinaceae > Picea > Picea mariana. Next base: position 20,493 of record JASDQU010882549.1, on the reverse strand, counting down.
TATTCCTATAAAGTCTACTTTTAAAGCTATAAACATTGTTGCAATATTCATGAAAGAAATTTTTAGACTGCATGGTATTCCTAAAATGGTGATTTCGGATAGAGACGTAAAATTCACATCATCTTTTTCGAAGGAATTGTTTGTAGGGCTAAATACTAATTTGAATTTTAGTACAAGTTATCACCCACAAATAGATGGAAAGACCGAGAGGACAAACCAAATCATGGAGGATATGCTCCACATATACGTAAGAACAAAACCAAACAAGTGGGAAGACTGTCTTCACTTGGTAGAATTTGCATATAGCAATGGGTACCAAACTTTGGCCAAGTTCATCCCTTTCAAAATACTGTACGACAGAAAATGTACAACTCTAATTAGTTGGGATAACCCAGCTGACCAGCTCATGGTTGGACCAGAGATGCGCCAAGAAATGGAGAACATGGTGAGAAAAGTACAACAAAACTTGTAAGAATCACAAGACAGACAAAGGAGCTATGCAGATCAGAAAAGAAGACACTTGGAATTCCAAGTAGGGGACCATGCTTATTTGAAGGTCAAATCCTGAAAGAGCTCGTTGAAGTTAGGAAATTGTGCCAAGATAGCACCCATGTTTTGTGGGCCCTTCAAGATATTAACTCGAATTGGACCCATAGCATATCAACTCGCACTCCCAGCTAATCTAAGAATTCATAATGTGTTTCATATTTCTTTGTTAAAAAAGTATATTCATGACCCTACTCATATGATTGATTGGAACTTGGTGCAGATGGAACCCGAAGGCGAGTTCTAGGTGGAACCCTTGCATATTGTAGATAGGAGAGAAATAGCACTTCAGAACATGGAAGCACTTTAGTCCTGAGGAGGCCACTTGGGAGTTGGAGGGAGATCTGTGGAGATCTCATCCAATCCTGTTCCAAGAAAGGAACGAACACTGAGGACAATGTTTTATTGAAGGGGGAAAGGATGTGACATCCCAAAATAAAGTATTTTTGAAATTTAAACTGTTGGAAAATTATTCCATTTTTAGTAAATTTGAATTTGGAAATTTTTTTCCTTTTATGGCAATTCCAAATTCAGAATTTAATAATTGTAATTAATTATTATGACTGTTGGCCAGAGATCCGATTTGACCCAACTAACTATTTGACAATGACACTTGTATGAAAACAAAATATTTTATATTGATTGGAGGAGGAAAAATGGAACAACCATGTTAAAGAATCAGCTGACCATGACTCCATGAGTGGGGAACCTATTGGAACTACCTTTGGGATGATTATTACAAGTGGAAATCGGATATTTTTCCATTGGTAGCCCCTGAAAATTAGGGATTTAGAAAGCTACAAAAATTCCCAAGGGAGGGAAAAGACCTAGGCAAAAGGACTTCTTGATGAATAAAGAGAATATGTTAGGAGGTAGGATGCAGCCAAGTATGATGGGAAAGGATACTATTGATTGGGTTCCCTTACTTTTATGAACACTACAGAGTGAGTGTGAAGCAAAAGGAATCTATGGAAAGCAAAGTACATTGTTGAGGAGGAGTCTTCTGAATCCACACTCATCGATTCATGGTCGGGCTAGGGGGTGAATCGGGCAAGTGTTTTGGCTTCCTTATTCTACAGTTGGGAGGAACGTGGTTGTTCCCTTTGTTTTCCCGCAAACTAGTTCAGATATGTAAACCTTACCCTACTCTATTCTTGAATGTTTTTTTGTGTAACTGATATTATGCATTTAATTTTACAAAGTTGAAATGATTTTTTCATGGATGTCATCTATTCGTTGTATGAAATTTACAATCACAGTCTAAGTTCTTGATTGGTTCCTCCCAAAATCTAGAATACTAGGAGAAGTTATATGTATATGATTAGACTTAAGAGAACAAATCCATATACAGGATGTGTTTAAAGCTATAGTCGAAATGCTAGTTAGGATGATCTATGTATTAACATGCTTGAAGATAACTGATCTGTATAGGTATAGGTTTATTTCTATGACTGAGATATTAAAAAGATATAATGTTGAGCAATCAAAGTTGAGTAAATCTGTACCTAAAGAATGTTTAGATGCATCTCTAGAGTTAAAATTCAGAACAATCATGCCCCTTAATGGAGACTTCCTTTCTAATACATTTAATAATTTAAGGGAAATATGAGACAACAAAAATCGTATGGATCGATCACTTATTTATCGATATATTTATATATATACATATGGAAAATCGTAAACAGGAAGTAAACTATCTACATCAGAAAGGTCGATATGATATACATTTTTATTTTCTTATATTATATGACTTTTACTGATCAGCCGTATGCAACATGCAAATGAAATACTAACTGTGTAAAGAATGGAAAAATTTTGTAAAGAATGGCAAAATTTTGAAAGTTAAAGATATCTGGAAAACCGCATTTGTTTATCAAACGCTTAAATCGAAAGTAAAAATCGTGAAAATTGACATATATCATAAGATTTTATGAATTCTTTATTCCAAGAGTGGTCTACCCTTTCCATAGCCCAAAATTCTGTGGCAGATTAGAAGCTAGATTAACCCTTAAGGAGATCCAGAAAAAATTTCAGTAGCCTATACGTATAACCACAACCACAAGATTTACTCTAAATGAAAACAATTTAATCAGCAATTGACATGAGTAAAGATTTCATTAAAAATTGATTCACTGTATATTCTACCTCTTCCATGTTTCCTAATATATATTATGTCTGGAATATTGCTATGCGGAGACTAACAACAAACCTTAGTAAAGAAATAAATTTACAACCCTTGTTTAAAAACAATTATGTACATCTAATGATTTGGTATTAGTTGCATTCCAAGAACGCCAGGGTAATAACCCAACACCACCTAGTCTTTTCTAGAAATTTACGAGTTCTCTTAATATACACCAGATTACCTTTCTGAGTAGGACCCGATTTAGATCCAATGCGATTTTCCACTTCAACCTGGAAAAGGAGAGAAGCACTCAGTTAGTTATGAAATATAGGTCTCACCGAACTCAAAATCTCCCTTTTATCAAACATACAAGATAATGATTTGGTGTAATATTATACTTATCTTTGATTCTCCATAGGTAGGCTTCCTTTTTGAATAGCGATCGCCGAAAGGGGAGGAGTGAACACGATCAAGCTGATGGGTACCCTCACAACAAATAGGTCCCCATCATTAGTTACAATATCCAAAATAAAAAAGATGGGTTCATAAGCAATGCACTTTCATAAAAAAGTACAGGAATTCCGACATCAAATCAAGCAAACATTAAACAAAGGGTGAATTTCATACAGTTATACAGATTAATAGACAAGTTGCAGACACTGATAGTATGAGGATACTTATTATCTTTAAAAAAAAAAAACACATGAAGTTGTTTAAAGAAAGAAGAATTTACTTTAAACCATAGAGTAAGATGCATACCCTCCTCCTGATTGTCAAACCCCAGCCAAGACCATACAAAAACCCACAAACCATTGTCTGTGGAATGATATGGCAATTTGAACCCAAGAGGTATCACTAATTCTGAGTTCCACAGGAGGAAGTATGAATGGGTGTCCATTTTCCTTAGTGGGGTTATGGTTTTTAGACAGGACAGGGTACAGTCAAATAAATCTTCAAGGTGGGTAGATAGAACCCAAGATAAGGAAACAATATTTAGTCATTATACAGAGAATACTCAAATATGATAGAGATCATTGTCAAAACTAACCATCTACTAGTTCACTAACTCCGGAAAACTAAAAATGCATTACAGTATGGATTTCCACAAAACAATGATACAACACAACGCAAGTGGGAAGGTCAAGAATAAAGGAACACCTCTTACGAATAACCCTCAGAATCCCCCAAGGAAAGAAGAGAATGAAGGGTGGAAGTGAGACAAGAAGAGCTATCTACCTGTAGTGAGGAAAACCAGAATGCCTTGGTTGAGTTTAGTAATGAGGAAGTAATTTAATAATAGTTAAATGCTATAGTGGGAGAACAAATCTTACCCGAAGGATGGATGAATGATAATGCCTCCATCATGGATGTTCCCGAGCTTTCCTTCGACAACATTTCAAAGTCGCAGAACCAAATCCTCTGTGAATTTACACATTACCAAAATGAACCGCTATAACCCAAAGAAAATCCCCACCACATAAATTAAATACTGTTGGTATGAAGGAAGTTTTGTACATGTGAAGAAGGGAACTTGGTTCATCCACAATGGATGAAGGGTCAGGTAATGGCCTCAACTCTCACACACATCAGGGTCTATTAATGGTCGGGTTAGGGTTTTTAACTCTCGAATGACCTGTTCCTACCAGTCCAATTAATGGGTTACAGATGAAGAAGTTCCTGCGTGTTTAAGGTAAGTTTTAACCTAACTAACACCAACCTCATTAAGGTAATTTTTATTTAGAATTCCATATGAGACAGGTGGAGTCAACGAACAGATAGCATGGGCTATTGATTTTTCAAATAATTGTTACATCAATATTAGGCCAGGAAGTACTTACCCCCAACCACTTCATTATTATCTCAAATGTTTGTGAAGAGGGGTATAACCTGTACCTTTACCTTCATTTTTCTTACATGACTCCTTTGATCAAGTGGTTAAGGTTACGCATAGGACTAAGTCCCAAATTCCTTCATAGTGGTAAGAGAAACTTTATGGATATATCATTCTTATGTTGGTATGAAAGTAAACATAGTCCGCAGGACTATAAGTGAGTGATGAAGAATGAAGTAAGCACAACTTGAAATAATGTTTCAAAGATTAAATTGCTTAGCGAATTTAATCAACGTTAGCTAGGACCCTGTTTTTTAATGATGAACCTATTCAAAGGTGAATGTATATAGAAAGTTTTTTTTTTTTTTTTATTTGATATTTTTGAGGTTTATTACAGCAAGGCAATAAAGATGGCTAGCCTTCTTGAGAAAATATGATTTTTATGTAAGACATATCAAGGGTAAGGAAAATAAACATTAGCAGGGAAGAAAATGATCTTGAACAGAGGATAAAGATTGCAGGTAATAATGACAAAAATTACACTAAGACAGTGGCAGAATTACAAAACACTTATAAAAATTCAGACAAAACAGACCTGAGTTTGGACAAGAATGGTTTACTATGGTTTAAAAACAGGATATACATACCAGATTCGACAGAATTAAAGTTAATAGTCTTGGATGAAGTACATCAGAAACCATATTCAGGTCATCTAGGATACCAAAAAACAATAACAGCATGGAGAAAGTTATTTTATTGGCATAATATGAAGGGAAAAAAAACAGAATACTTAGCTAAGTGTCAGGATTGCCAGCAAGTAAAAGTCAAAAACCAGCATCCAACTGGCTTGTTGCAGCCATTACTAGTGCCGGAATGGAAATGGGAGACTATATCACTGGACTTTATTACAGGTTTGCCTAGAAATCAGGAACAAAATGATTCTATTATGGTGGTAATCGATAAAATTAGTAAATATGCACACTTTATTCCTTTAAAGTCTACTTTTAAAGCTATTAACATTGCTGAAATATTCATGAAATAAATTTTTAGGCTGCATGGTATTCCTAAAATGGTGATTTCGGATAGAGATGTAAAATTTACATTTGCTTTTTGAAAATATTTTTTTGCAGTGCTAATACTAACTTGAATTTTAGCATGATTTATCATCCACAAATGGATGGGCATATTGAATGAACAAACCAAATCATAGAAGATATGCTCTGCATGTACGTAAGAAAAAAACCAAGAAAGTGGGAAGATTACCTACACTTGGTAGAATTTGCATACAATAATGGGTACCAAACTTTGGCTAAAATGAGCCCCTTCTATATATTGTATGGAAGAAAGTGTACGACTCCAATTAGCTGGGATAATCTAGTTAACAGACTCATGGTTGGACTAGAAATGTTCTGGGAAATGGAGAGTATGGTAAGAAACATACAATAGAACTTAAAAGAGGCACACGATAGACAAAAGAGTTATGTGGACTAGAAATGAAGAAACTTGGAGTTTCAAGTGGGAGACCATGTTTACTTAAAATTCACTAAATCTAGGGAATTGTGCCAAGTTGACACACAGGTTTTGTGGGCCCTTAGAGATACTAGCTTGAATTTGACCCATAGCATAAAAACTTGCACTTCCAGCCAATCTAAAAATTCATAATGTATTTCATGTTTATTTATTAAAGAATTGTGTTCATGACCCTACTCATATGATTGATTGGAACATGGTGTAGGTGGAAAATGAGTTCCAAGAGGAACCTCTACGCATTGTGGACCAGAGAGAAATAACACTTCGGAATATAGTCGTCACTTAGGTAAAAGTGCAATGGAAACACTTTACCCCTGAGGAGGCCACTTGGGAATTGGAGGGAGATTTGATGAAATCTCATCCAATATTGTTCCAAGGAAGGAACGAACACTGAGGATAGTGTTTTATTGAAGGGGGAAAGGATGTGACATATCCAAAAATAAGTTTTACCATTTTTGACAATTCTAAATTCTGAATTTAATTAATTGTAATTAATGATCATGATTGTTCGGCAGAGACCTGATTTGACCCAACTAACTTCTTGACTATGGCTCTTGTATGAAACAAAATATTTTATAATTATTGTTGGAAGACAAATGGAATAGCCATGTTGAAATCGACTAACCATGACTCCATGAGTGGGATATATGTTGGAACTACCTTATGGATGATTGTTACAAGTGGAAAATCAATAATTTGGCCATCGACAGCCCCTAAAAATCATGGATTTGGAAAGCTCCGAAAATTCCCAAGGAAGGGAAAATACCTAGGAAAAAATCACTTTGGATATATGGTATATGTGAGGAGGCAGGATGCTACCTAGTATGTTGGGGGAAAAAGGAAATCTATCTCTTGTTGTTATGAACACTACTGGCTGAGTGTGAGGTAAGGAGAGGACTGTTGAAACTGAAAAGCATTGGCTGAGGAGGATTTCCAAGTTATCCCTCATGGATTCATGGTCAGGCTAGGGGGTCAATAGGACAAGTGATTTGGTTGGCCTGTTCTAAGGTTGGGAGGAACCTAGTTGTTCCCTTTGTTGTTCTAGTACTTATCCAGATATGTTCATCTACTCCACCTTTTGTCATATTTGGATTGTTGAAATGATTATACATGCCCTATACTTCTAGATGTATACCCTATTATACATATTTGAATAAATGGAAATTATAGAGTTACTGTATGATACTTGTTGTAGAAATAATTATGTTCTACTGAAGGTTGCATTTATAAGCTTATGGCATGTTATATGTTGTAGGAACCATCTATTCTGTTAAAGAATACATCTATCTAGTTACTGTAGGTGATCTACATCAGCTAGGACCCTGTTTTTTAATGATGAACCTATTCAAAGGTGAATGTATATAGAAAGTTTTTTTTTTTTTTTTGATAGTTTTGAGGTTTATTATAGCAAGGCAAGAAATATGGCTAGCCTTCTTGAGAAAATATGATTTTTATGTAAGACATATCAAGGGTAAGGAAAATAAACATTAGCAGGGCAGAAAATGATCTTGAACAGAGGATAAAAATTGCAGGTAATAATGAAAAAAATTACACTAAGATAGTGGAAGAATTACAAAACACTACAGAAACTTCAGACAAAACAAACCTGAGTTTGGACAATAATGGTTTACTATGGTTTAAAAATAGGATATACATACCAGATTCGAAAAAATTAAAGTTAACAGTCTTGGATGAAGTACATCAAAAACCATATTCTGGTCATCTAGGATACCAAAAAACAATAACAACGTGGAGAAAGTTATTTTATTGGCCTAATATGAAGGGAAAAACAACATAATACTTAGCTAAGTGTCAGGATTTTCAGCAAGTAGAAGTCAAACACCAACATCCAACTGGCCTGTTGCAGTCATTACCAGTGCCAGAATGGAAATGGGAGACTATATCACTGGACTTTATTACAGGTTTGCCTAGAAATTAGAAACAAAATGATTATATTATGGTGGTAATTGATAAACTTAGTAAGTATGCACACTTTATTCCTGTAAATTCTACTTTTAAAGCTATTAAAATTGCTGAAATATTCATGAAATAAATTTTTAGGCTGCATGGTATTCCTAAAATGGTGATTTCGGATAGAGATGTAAAATTTACATTTTCTTTTTGGAAATATATTTTTGCAGTGCTAAATACTAACTTGAATTTTAGCATGAGTTATCATCCACAAATGGATGGAAATATTGAATGAACAAGCCAGATCATAGAAGATATGTTATGCATGTACGTAAGAAAAAAACCAAGAAAGTGGGAAGATTGCCTACACTTGGTAGAATTTTCATACAATAATGGGAACCAAACTTTGGCTAAAATGAGCCCCTTCGATATATTGTATGGAACAAAGTGTATGACTCCAATTAGCTGGGATAATCTAGTTGACAGACTCGTGGTTGGACTAGAAATGTTCTGGGAAATGGAGAGTATGGTAAGAAACATACAATAGAACTTAAAAGAGGCACACGATAGACAAAAGAGTTATGTCGACTAGAAAAGAAGACACTTGGAGTTTCAAGTGGGAGACCATGTTTACTTAAAATTCACTAAATCTAGGGAATTGTGCCAAGTTGACACCCAGGTTTTGTGGGCCCTTAGAGATACTAGTTCGAATTGGACCCATAGCATAACAACTTGCACTTCCAGCCAATCTGAAAATTCATAATGTATTTCATGTTTCATTATTAAAGAATTATGTTCATGACCCTACTCATATGATTGATTGGAACTTGGTGTAGGTGGAAAATGAGTTCCAAGAGGAACCTCTACGCATTCTAGACCAGAGAGAAATAACACTTCGGAATATAGTCGTCACTTAGGTAAAAGTGCAATGGAAACACTTTACCCCTGAGGAGGCCACTTGGGAATTGGAGGGAGATTTGATGAAATCTCATCCAATATTGTTCCAAGGAAGGAACGAACACTAAGGATAGTGTTTTATTGAAGCGGGAAAGGATGTGACATATCCAAAAATAAGTTTTACCATTTTTGACAATTCTAAATTCTGAATTTAATTAATTGTAATTAATGATTATGATTGCTGGGCAAAGACCTGATTTGACCCAACTAACTTCTTGACTATGACACTTGTATCAAACAAAATATTTTATAATTATTGTTGGAAGACAAATGGAATAGCCATGTTGAAATTGATTGACCATGAGTCCATGAGTGGGATACATGTTGGAACTACCTCATGGATGATTGTTACAAGTCGAAAATCAAGAATTTGGCCATCGGCAGCCCCTAAAAATCATGGATTTGGAAAGCTCCGAAAATTCCCAAGGGAGGGAAAATACCTAGGAAAAAATGACTTTGGATATATGGTATATGTGAGGAGGCGGGATGCTACCTAGTATGTTGGGGGGAAAAGGAAATCTATCTCTTGTTGTTATGAACACTACTGGCTGAGTGTGAGGTAAGGAGAGGACTGTTGAAACTGAAAAGCATTGGCTAAGTAGGATTTCCAAGTTATCCCTCATGGATTCATGGTCAGGATAGGGGGTGAATAGGACAAGTGATTTGGCTGGCCTATTCTAAGGTTGGGAGGAACCTAGTTGTTCCCTTTGTTGTTCTAGTACTTATCCAGATATGTTCATCTACTCCCCCTTTTGTTATATTTGGATTGTTGAAATGATTATACATGCCCTCTACTTCTAGATGTATACCCTATTATACATATGTGAATAAATGGAAATTATAGAGTTACTATATGATACTTGTTGTAGAAATAATTATGTTCTACTGAAGGCTGCATTTATAAGCTTATGGCATGTTATCTGTTGTAGGAACATAACTATTATGTTAAGAAATGGAATTATAAAGTGATTGTGCATTATTTGTGGTAGGAATAGATCTAAATAGTAAATAGTGTTGTAAAGCTATTGTGTATTAGTCATGGAAAGGACAAAGTTATCTTATATAAATTAATAATTTAACCAAGAAGATACAAAATACAAATTCTGGAAAATTCCTACCTATCATAACATCATACACTTATAAGATATTCGAGCTCTATATTAAAAATTCAACGTGTATAGATTAAAATCCCAAATTGGGACATAACTCTACTATGATAGGAATTCACGAAGTATATATAGCTATATGAATATAGTTATGATATATATGCATTTATATTCAACAAACGATATAGTAGTCGATATAGAAATGGAAATACATAATTAGAAGAATTTTGTACACATATTATATAATTAATATGTAAAATTTTTAATGATTATGTAGAATCAATTGTACAAAATAAAGTATCAAAAGAATGGTTGTATCTATATAAAGAAATCTCCCCGAATATATTTACAGAGTCATGACTATAACTGTATATAGTCATAGACTCATAGCTTTTAAATAGTTTCATATAGTCGCAACATCTTCAGGAAACCTTTAGTATAGATTGGAAGGGAAACAAATGGTTTAGACTAAATTTTTACATTTACAGAATAAAACATTACAAAAATAAACAAAGGAATTAATACATCCAAAACCTTTTTATTCATTACGCCTAGGATCTACTGTGATAAAGGTCGAAAGTAAAGCCAAAGTAATGCAGAACAATATGTATTATTCACAATATTATTTATTCCAGAATACTGAATAACGATTATATTGTGAAAAGAAAATCTATTTGTATTTCCATTCCAATATTGTTTCAAATAATGACATAGTTGTAATGTACCTCAAATTCACCATAAAAAAAAAAAAAATCTATGACATAATTCAATTTTTTTTAAGCTTAGAATTTAAGAGAAGGTAAGATTCATTTCTGTCCATAATGACATTATTACACCAGTCTAGTTTACTTCGAACATAAAAGCTTATGTGGATAAATTCTTTCCATAATTCTATCACTTCCCTTAACTCTCAAACTACTCCAACATACTTATATGTATATAGGCAATATCTAAACTTAGGTCGAAGGAACCTTTGAGGTTCAGAGAGATAAAGCTCAGGGGGGAGCACAAATACCATTAGATCAGTTGGAAAAAGGATCTGGGCACACAGAGTTTAACCTCTGCGAGGTCGTGCAGGAGAGAAACTAAAATGAATGGTGGAGAAACTTCGTGGAAGAAGTGTCGAAGTTGCAAGAATTTTTGGATTTTGCAGACCAGCGAGGAGATTAAGGTCGGGTGTCTTCCAACACTCTAAGGAGTTGAATTTCGCTATTTCGGAGTTTGGGGTTTGGAACGACAAGTGATTTCGAGTTGCTGCATCATGAACTCCCAGTTAGTGAAATCATGCCAGCCGTCAGATCTAGAGCGCAGTGGCATGAGAACCGCTGGATCAAGGATACGTGCACGAGGTTCAGTCCCTGGGAGGTGCATAGGAAAAAGGATATGGGCCATCATATCTAGCACCAAGGATCGATAGTTGTCAGATCTAGAAGGAGGTGCGAGGGGTTTAATCCCCGGGAAGCCACACAGAAGGGTAGAATGGATGGTAGAAACTTCAAGGAAGAAGTGTTGATTTTTTGTGAGCCGTCGGATCCAGAAAAGGTGCATGAGGTTTAAACCTCGTAACAATAGAAGGAAAAGGATTTGTCAAGTTCTGAAGGCATCAAGACCATCCATTTTGGAGGAAAGATGTCAAATATCCAAGCCCATTAGGGATTTGGACACCGGAAGTTCAAGGAGAAGGACTTGTGATACAAGAACTCCTGGCTCACAAAATTGTGAAACGATCGACACCGTTCATCAAGGATGACATGTGGCGAGTCGTCAAGGTTCCAAGAAAATCCCGAAAGGTTGTGGGTCATTGATCCAGTGGGATTTTGGTCGACGGTTCAAGAGGAATCTATACCATTGATCTTTCAAGGGGGATATTTCCGCATTTCGGGGTTCAGGAGTTCGAAGGACCTAGAATCGTTGCAGCCAAAATCGTGAAATTGCAAAATTACAAAACCCTGAAAGCATTCATAGGAAATGCACCAGGTCACAGGACTAGTCATATGAAAAGTGACTTAAGGGAGGAGAAAAGAAGTCATTAGGCCCTATTTCCGGTTTCAACATTTCGAGGGAGAGAGAACATGAGGAACGCTTTCATCGCGATTCCCCGAATCATGAAAATCCAGTAGCACTTTGACGTTAAGCACATTGTCACAGAGTGGTGTTCACATAGATGGAGGTTAAGTGGTGATCTAGAACCATTGAGCCCTTTTCAGCGTTTCAGCGACTAGGAGTTGGAAGGACAATGAGTCTAGGAGAGCTCGCATGCAAAAGTCTTGAAACCCCAAAACGAAAAAAGGTGTGTGTTGGTTCTCAACAAGGAAGAGCACCGAAAAGGGGTTTTTCTCATATATTTTCTCAAATAGAATTAAACCATCATCACGGATAGTTATTTTGACTCAATTCCTTCCTTGGATATTATTTTGATTTTGCATACTGTTTATCTTTTGAATTCCATAAATTTTTCTAAGGTTTAGTTAGAATGTTGTTCTCTACTATATTTCCGTAATTGTTGTCTGTACAGCCTGAACTTTTATGCATTGCATGGAATTTATGTATTTCTAAAGGCCCACATCTTCTAAATCACATCTCAACAAAAAAAAGGGGGCTCTAGAATATTAAACTAGTGTATGGGTCTCAAGTAATATACAAATGTATGCATATAATCCTATTAAAATCCGTATCTTGGTCATGCATCGATACTTTAGTAATGTTATTACTTTGTATAACGTATTACAGAAATATACGAATACTCAGTCATTGTCGTTCCTGTTTATACATCGACATTTCTTAGATCATTATCATCATCTAAGGGAACCTATATAGAGAAATAAAAAACAAGGGAGTCTGAGATTTTCAAAGTAATCAGTTCTACACATTTAATTATGCTTTTAATCGCAAGGATGGATCTTCATGATTGCTAGAACAGTAGGTATTTTGACTGTCTGCTATGTGTGTGTATAAAGGCATATATTATCATTCTTACTGTAGGGAATTCTCTTTAACTCTCCATTAACATCTGTACTTATTTCCACCTATAAGTATGTACATACCTATAGCTTTTTCTCTCTATATATATAACAATTCACTATCATAGTTATAGTTTCATCTTGATTCTAGTTTAATAATTGGAGAACTTAGTTACATTCTATGGTCCGACATATTTACCTACAGAAATACAAACATGCAAGTATATCTACCTAACTTGGGTCTCATTCTAACACACCAGTAGCTTACACATCAAAGCATAGTTAACTCGAAGGATCCCATTTTTTTCTCTATGGTTTATGCCATTAAACAATAGTCTAATTATGAAATTTTGAATGCTTAAAGGTGTATGACCTCATGGCAAGAAAAACTCTTAAAAAAAATCGTGCTAAAATCTACTTAATTAGTTTAATACTTTCATATACAATAATTTCTATACTTGGCATACCCTATACACAGTGACTTGTAATATGATTTGTTATTTCTATTCTACCTCCATCCTGGATGAAGATCCTCCATTGTTTCTACTAGTCCATTCATTACAGTATTAGAGTTGTTCCTATAACAAATAATTCCTACTATGTTCCTATAGTTTTTCCTATTACAGAAATGGATTATGACACGACAAATTTCTCCCATGGAAGTACTTCAATAAAAAATTAACATATATATATATCACCAGTATAAATGATTATTTAAAATAGAGAAGGAGTAGATCAACATATCTGAACCAGTTTATGGGAAGGCAAAGGAAACAACCACGTTCCTCCCAACCGTAGAATAGGCAGCCAAAATTTCTTTCCCGATTCACCCCCTAGCCTGACCATAAATCCATGAGGGCGAATTTGGGAGACTCCTCCTTAGCAATGTCCACAATTCCAGCAGTTATCCTCTTGCCTCACACTTACTCAGTAGTGCTCATAACAACAAGGAAAATCCATAGTCTCTTTTCTCCGCATACTTGACAGCATCTTGCCTCCTCACATATGCTATTTATCAATTTTACCCAGGTCATTTTCCCTCCCTTGGGAATTTTCGCATCTTTCTAAATCCTTGATTTTCAGGGGCTGCCAATGGCCAAATCACTGATTTTCCACTTTTAACAATCAGCCTAGGGGTAGTTATGATGCAGGAGCATCGCCAATGTCAAGCGAACATGGGACAAGCGCAACAAATTTTGAGCACATGATAAATTGTTTAAAACTTTTTAAGATTGGATGCGCCAAACTTAAATGTGATAGTTAAGGAAAGGCATATTTATATATTGTAAAGGATCTTGAGTGATCCGCTCTCGTCCATAGTAGGTAGAAGGCATTTGTGTTGGTAGGTATATTTAATGCATAGATTAGACAGTTTAGAATGAGAGAGGAAAAATGAAATATAGACACCCTCATTGTGTAATTGTAACATAGAAGGAGGAGCATTAGAAGGATGAGCATAAAAGAGAAGAAGAGAGTTGTGTAGCAGACCCCATGTACAGAAGTTCTGAATTAATACAAAGAAACTGTGATTCAGACTCATGCTGTTCATATCTTCTCTGTGTATGCATCTTTAAATGTTATCCTCATGAATTTTTTACTCTTTCTGTCATGCAATTGCTTTTATGCTATGTATCAATGATTTCTTATTGAATGTTTGAAATCTGAGAGGAAAGGGAAGTGAAATGAGTTTCAATTGTTTCTCTATATGAGCAAGAGTTCCTGAAAGGAGTGCAATTGAATTGTCCGCAAGGAGTGCATTGAAAAAAGGTTCATAGGTTCGTCTCTGAAAGCTCAGGAGAGATAGCGTTTGTTCTCATATTCACACAAGAGGTGCAGTCAGGCACATAAGTCATGCAAGGTGTGCATAGGCCAAGCTTAAATCCAGGGGTTGAAACCTGAGAAGCTATTGAGAGACCATTGTTGCAGAATGTGCACAAGGTCGAAGAGCATTCAACGCTTTAAGTGTTTGGAGGTTGCCACAAGGAGTGCGTGCAAGGGTCTTCTTTAAGACTCGAATTTGTGAGAAATCTCAGGAAGGATAGAGCCTTTGAAACTATTGAAGGTAGCACAAGGAGTTGGTGCATATTGAGTGATTAGAAGGCATCAGAGTTTTGTGGCACAAGTGGATAAATCCCTGGAAGAATCCTTGGGTCATTTTGCAGAAATCATCAGAGGGAAGAAATAGACAGTCAGAATCCTTTGAAGAGAATTAGAGAAATCTCGTCGGCCATCTGATCTGATAAAGGAGCAAGGAGGTTATGGCCACGTCTGGAGTTCAAGCTCAGGATATCATGAACCGTTGGATCCTCACCTAGTTACCTGTCAGTCGTCCAATCTGATAGGAGTTGCACAGGGTTTAAACCCTCTCAAGCTGAGGGAAAGTCTTGAAAGGTGTCGGGATATCGAGGTGTTGGGGTTCGGGAAATCGGAAATCCTGTGGACAAGAGATCAGGTAAATCCACAGTGAAAACCTCGATACAAATCATAATTATCCATCTCTTGGGACACGTGTCACATGATCATCCAGATCGGAGGTTCGGTCATCAGGACTTACATAAGTGAGTGTTTTGGCTTTTCATTTGGCGAAGTCCGAGATTTAATCAGAACCGTCCATCCATTTGGGACGCATGTCGAAAATTCGAAGAATACAGGGTTCGACGTTTTGCGGATATTGAAGACAGGGAACACTTGCATTTTGGAATTACGAAGTCCAAAATCCCAAAAGGAGGAAATCTCCTTTAGGGGTCCCAGTTGACATAATCTCATCAGAACGGGGGATCGAGAATCTCCACAGTGAAAACCCCAAAGTAGACGAGGACCATCCATGTTTAAGAATGAGTGGCAACAATCTTGAATTTCGAGGAAAGTCCCGAAAGGGGAAAGTCATATCGAGAAATCGAAATCCGAGAGATCGGGGAAATCAAAGACAAATGCATTTCGGCATTTGAAATCACGAAGTCCCGAGGGAGATCCAGAGTTATTGGTTTAGTAGATGATCACGGTCATTGATTATGTCTAATTCAAAAAGGGGTTCTTAGTGATGTCATATCGGGATTCGGAGAATCAGGGATCCGGAGGACAAGAGGCCACATACTTTTTGACATCAGAAACTCTGAAATCCTGAAGGGTGATAGGATTGTGGTCATATGAAGGGAGGTCATATGGACCCAAAGTCTAGCCCAGGGGACTAGTGGAAGTTGGAGCATATCGGGATATCAGAGATCAGGAAATCGAGAAACAAAAGGGTTGCGACAATGGGGATTGTGAAACCCCGTATCCCAAATTTTTATTTTCCTATCATGAAGAGAACAGTGATCGGGCCTAGAGGCGGTAAGGAGCCAAAAAGACCTATGGGTCAATTTTAATAGAGATTCCAGTGGAGAATCGAAGGAGCCACTCCGGCTCAAGAGAAAAACTAAAATGATCCTTAAAGACTGGGAGGTCAGCACAGAAGCCTTTGCTGAGGTAGAGGGTGCGTGTGCGTCAAGTTCCCACATGTTCCCCACTCATGGAGTCATGGTGAGCTAAATTCAACATGGTTGTTCCATTTGTCCTCCTGCAATCAATATAAAATATTTTGTTTTCATACAAGTGTCATGGTCAAATAGTTAGTTGGGTCAAATTAGGTCTCTGCCCAACAATCATGTTAATTAATTACAATTATTAAATTCAAAATTCAAAATTGCCATAAATGGCAAAAATTTTCCAAATTTGAATTTACTAAAAACGGAATAAATTTCCAATGAATTTAAATTTCAAAAATATTTTATTTTTGGGGATATCACAATAGTAAAGTTCGATATAATCATTCAACCAAATATAAAATTTTAAGGTTTGACTGTCTTAATCAGTTGTGAAGGCAAGTAACAGAGGTAAAGAATCATTTAGCTTTAAACAACAAATATTCACCCACATAGATAACTCTTTAATTTAAATCTTTTCAACCATTAGATGCCTAGGACCCTCCTTGAAAGGGGCAAGGTGGAACTCGAATACCTCTTATGCAGGTGGCAGAGGTTGGCATCCAAAATTCTCCTGTGACTGAAACCCCTGCACAAGATTGCACAAAATATCTTGAATAATTGTTCAACGGAGATAAGACGAATATAATAAAATGATTAGTAACAAGAAAGGATTTATAGAGTCGTACTTAAATTTTAATTGAGGGATCCGATATCCTTGTCTATTGCGATGAGCTAAGTAACGTCCAAGACCAAAATGGGAGGAGGAGCCCAAGACTCCCTGATGGGTACCCTCACAATCATAGGGTCCCACCATCAGTGATAAGAACTATATTAAGTAAGTCAAAAAACATTGCAGAAAAGAATATACAAATGATGGTTACAACGAAGTATGTGAGTCGCATAACGAGAATAGACCAAATAATTATTCTAATTGTGAGCATTCAAATTGGAAGCCACAAGTATACTATCACCATCAAAAGTCTATCTAATGTCATCTGAGAAAGGTTTATTTAAATACAAAGAAACACAGGGTCAACATCGTGTCGAATCACCAGACTCGTATGAACTTTATTATACGCTTAGACATTAAGAAAATTGGCATGAAAGGATGACCCAAATTTCAAAATATACAACACAGGTTACAAAGCATTTTTATTTGTGGCTATGCCAAATGAAAGTTTGGAAAAACATTCAAATAAGATGTTACAGTCATAAGAATTCATCGGGTAGTTGGGGAACTGAGAACTCTAATAAAACCCCAAGACCAGGTACCCAACCAGGGTAGGAAAACATTATTCGAAACTTACCAAATGAGATTCCATATCATGAATAATTTTTAATAGGCAGTCACCGCATGAATCCCTAACCTACCGAATGACTTATGGGCTATATTCCTGGTGAAGTCACAAGGAGACTCAACACCTAGTAATGGCGCAGAAATAATTAATGGAATGTAAGAGACAACTAACCCTAATAGTAAACAACATACAAATTGAACGCTACCTGCGTGAACTCATTCGAAAAGGAACACAAATAATGGAATTCCGAAGATCTTGGGTCTAATGTATAAAATTAGAGGAGCCACTTATTAGTAATGAGAATAGTCCAGGGAGGAGCTCCAAACTGCCATTCTCCCCATGCCAAGAAAGAAAAGAGAAACTCAGAGCCAACTTCGGAATAGTTTCACAAAAATGACAAAGGGGTAACTACCAAAACCCTAAATCTTGCACCCCATGCATGATGAGTGTTGATGGTACAATGAGAGGTGTGGGCCATGTGATGGAACTAACTTGGTGTTTTTAGGTTGGATGGAGGTACAGGGATGGCCTTTTTTCTCACCTACCTCCATTAAGGTTCGAGTCAGAGGTTTAATTCTCGAGTTTCATAAATATTTCCCTCACATTTAATGAATTACAAAAGTGAAGGGTGGCTTCCTCAAAATCCTATGATTTGGAAATCTTTAATCCATAACCACTACCAATCCAATTTAGCACCTAGTCTGGTTAGAGATCGCTCATACTTGGTAGAGTTAATGAATTGTTAGCATAGGGTTTCCCCTAACCATAAAAATTTATATACCGTGTGTCGAACGAAAAACTATTACCCAACATAAAATTATACCAAGAATGCCTGTCGATGGCTTTGGTCATGGATAGAAGAGCCAAAACCTTATTTTAAACCAACATATCACCAAGGTATATAATCCTCACCCCAATTCATTATGTATAAGTCCTTTTCATATAGTCTTGGAATTTAACCTTGCGCGCAGGTATGGAGGTGTGTTTTAGAGGAGAGGTTAGGAACCTAATTCCTATGCCTATTTTAATTCCAAGTTAATACCAAGTATGAACTTATACCCACATATAAATGCTAGCATGACTTAAAAATTGAAAGAAAAATGCTAGATTGTGGGGTCTGTCATTTTAGAAAAAAACTATGTGCACTGGGTGTCATGTTGGGTAGTAATGTCATCGTTGAAATTCATAACTTAAGTAAACCATCATAGTTTAAAAATGTAAATAGAATGTTATTTATTTTATTATAAGTCTGTTTTTAAGGAATTGAAGGTTAATGTCCCTTAGAAGAATTATTTTTTTTATGATGAAATTGAGGTACATTACAAGTTTTCAAACGGATTATAACTCATCATGTTTTCTTCTTGATGAGAAAGAGAAGAATATGTCTGGATGTTCTCATCAAGTGGAAGTGATATAATTCATATTCATAATATGTCTCATCGGGATATTCTTCATTGGGATCTTCTTCAATATTTTCATCATAAATAGTATCATAGAATTCATCATCTTGATCTTGATCTTTATTGATTTTGTAGATGTCCTTGGGCATGGGAAGAGATTCATCGTTAGTTGGGAAGTTTTTCTAGTACCCATACCTCTTGGTCACATCATTGTAAAATGATTTTGTTCCCAAATATACTATGTCCACTTTCCAAGATTAATTTAGGGTTGGCCTTTTTTCATGATCGTCGAGGATGGTGTCATATTCTTCTTCTATTTGTTGAAAAAACTAGCCAGAAAGTCCCTGCTATGACAAAATTCTATCATTTGTTCAAAAAATTCTTCATCTTATTCTATGCTTTCCTTGAGGAACTCAAAACTTTCTTGATTGTTCCTTTCAACTTATTTTATTTCAATTGTTGTTTCAAAAAACTCTGAAAGAAGTTTTTCTCTCAAACATTCAATAGGATCAAGGTCGAAACCTTCTCTTGAAAATGCTTCTGGTCCCCAACATTTAAGGAAATCTTTGATGAGGATCGTCAAAGAAAATATACTTCTTGGCTTGCAAGAATTCTTGATCCAGTCCCTTTGTTAATTTTCCAAGGATAGCAAGAATAGTCGTAGGCATACATATTCATGTAGTACATTCACATAGTAGATGCATCTAGTAAATTCAAAAATGTTTTTTATGACCGAATGTAATGTAGCCAAAATTTCACTAAATAAAAAAAAATTGATCAGGGAATTAATATCTATCAAATTATCGAA
>JASDQU010882548.1:51904-75026 GCA_032191745.1 Picea mariana | reverse complement strand
CCAACCTGTATAACAAAGAACAATAGTTCTCCCTTGCACCACCCTGCCACCCTAGTTTTTCTGGCTGCAACTAGATGGAAGCTACAATTCCCTGTGTTCAAGAACCCACTTGAAACTATGAGGACAACAGTCCTCCCTAGCACCTCCCTAGCACCCTAAAATATAAATATTTGCTTCTCATAAATTTATCACAATGATGCAGTATTTTATCAATGGCTTACCAGTCTCGTCATTGTTCTGCTACATTGCTCTGCTCTGCCTGCATTAGTGTCTTCCTACTCACATCTTCTTCAACTTTCTGATATTTTGCTCTGTATCTGTATGCACACCTCGGATTTATCTTCCTCTCTCAGATATGCACTTCTGTTCCTTGCTTCTTCTGCACTTTATGATCTGTGTCTTATTTCTATTCTATGCGCTACGCCTCTTCTGTGCGTTTCATCTCCTTCACACAACATGATTCTACCTGCATAAATCACACTCAATAGAAGCAACCACCTCTTCTCCGTTCTACGTATATTTATCATGCCTAGTCCTCAGCAAGATCATCCATGCAACTCATCGTCTTCTTTGGTGGTTATAGTGAGTCTGTTTGTCATCAATGGCTTATCCTGAGATTCTCTGCCTTCTCAGGCAGTGTGACACTTCGTCTTCTTTGTCATAGTTGAGATTATACTCTTTGTTGCAATTACATACTTTAACACTTTTCCATATGTCAATTGTCTCTATGACCAGTCTTCATTCCACTGGCAGTTACCTCGAGACTCTTCAGCTCCTCCGGCAATCACCCTGTAGCTCCTCGAGTTCTCTGGCCGATACAATCACTTGTTTCTGGCAGTTACAACCAACCAATTATGGCTTCTTTGGCTTCTAAGCCCCTTCCTTCACGCGACCTCTGGTGGTGAACATATGCCTATTCTAAAGGCGCTTCCCGAGCTTTGTTTAGTGAGGGCTAGCTCCTTTTCACAATATAACCTTGGGCTATGAATTTCATGTGACCACGCAATTGTGGGCATGTCCATAGGAGGTTTAAGGGCAACCCTCTTTTCACCCTGCAATTCACTATGAGCCTCCACACGTCCTTTCTCCAAAAATGTGGTTTCGATTGCGGCATGCTCATGAAAAATTAAGGCCCGAGCATGTTTTGGCCCCGCAATGCGACAGGACCGTCGATCAACGACTCTGATCTATCTTCCTTTCCTTTGTCCACACAGGATCCTTAGTCTCAATGATCAGGTGACATGTGGCCCTCCAAACCAACGAACAAGATCGATTTCACCTTTCGGGCTTCGAGAGTTTCGATTCTCAAACTCTACTTGCTCCCGGAGAATTTCACCCGAAGTCCATGATCCAACGACGTGTGTCCCTTTTGGATTGACGGTCACAATCTCTTTGGGTATTCAAGGTTCGGAAATCTCAACTCTCAACTTTCCTTCATCCTTCCTTTGCTTTTTCCCGGAGCTGACAATCCACTGATGTGTGTCCTCTTTAATCCAACAACTATCCTCCACTCCAGAACTTCGATCTTCAGAAATCTCAAACCTTTCTCCTTCGCTTTTTCCCGGAGTAGTTTCACACTTTTGCACTTCGAAACTTTAAGTTGATCACTGCTTCATTCTCCTCCAAAGTGGTCACCTGCTAAATAAGTCACAGGTGGTGGAAACCACTTGCTGTCAGTTAACACATCCACTTACACTGTCCTTCCACTGTAATAGATCAATGGTTAAGAATGCATCCAAAGTGATCTTCAGATCGGATGACTCGTATCCACTTCGGGATTTCGACATTCAGGACTTTGGGACTTAGGGCATCTGTTGGTGGTAAAACTCCCGGAGTAAAAATTCTAGAGTGATGTCACTTACTTATGTCACTTGATGACATGTCATGAGCCTAGTAGATGCCATGTGTCACTCAGATTTGTGATTTGCACGTACCTGAAGTGTCGAATCAACTTGACACTTGTCATTGTATGATTGCACCACGTGTCCTTGCTGACGTAGTCTTTCTGATGTGGATCCTCATTCACTTTGGGACTTCGACCTTCGGGACTTTGGGTATTTCGACATTTCAAGTTGCTAATTCTTCTGAAGTGAGATTCCCCAAACAATAACCTCCTCGCAACTTTTAGACCCGAACTAAATGTTGTTTGTCGATCATGTTCTCAGATCGACGACTCGATCTTTCTGCGATGCTACTTTTCTAGCTTATCATGTCCTTCCACTTCAAACTGATATGACGACTATCGTTTACTTCGGCTCTCCGGAATTTCGGTTTTTCAAGTCTCAAATTGAAAAATCCTCGAAGTGATTTGCTCCGGAGTTGAGGATCGTGTGCCACCTGTCAGTCTTGACGATGGACAATCCCTGCTTACTTCGGGACTTTGACAAGTCCTCTTTCCTACGCCCATCCAAAGGCTTAACCTTCGTTCATTTATTTCTGGATCCAACGAGTGTTGATCCTTGGTGCTTAGATCCAACATATCAGATCTATACTTCTCCTCTGCGCTTCCTCTGGTCACAAGACGTTGATCTAACGGTCATTGGGTATTTAGGATTGGTGATCCAACGACCACCGTCGTTCTTCCTCCTGAGTTTTCTGATCTCTCTGACTTAGAAGGTTTTCTAAGTGTTCAAAGGTCTCAACCCTTGCTCCTCCTGCGAGTCATTCTCTTGGACCTTGACTGCACTTCTGGAAAGCGCAAAGCTCTATCTCTTCTGAGCTTTGATCTCTGCATACTGTTCGCTCCTCCTCCTAATCTTACGCTTCTTTCCGAGCTTTGATCTCTACATACTCACACTATTCCTTCTGAGCTTTGATTTTCATATTGTTCGCTGCTTCTCCTGAACTTATGCTTTCCCTATTTTCCATCATTGCTGCTTTTCTTTCCTGTAAACATACCATCGTCACTGTTGTTCTTTCCATCAATGACAAGCACACTCTGCCTGTAAACATGCCAACAATACCCCCCTTTGTCATTGATGGAAACCCTGAAGGGTTGGACTTTTCTACTTAGACCTCCAACTGTAGCATCCATACCACACCTTTTCTCCCCCTTTGACATCAGTGTCAAAGAAAACATGCTCCCCGTGAGCTGTTGCAATACTTTTCAGAGGTATCATCTATTCAACCAACACAAATTCCCTTGACAAGATGGAATCTCTTAGGTGAGAGAAGAGATGACACCCAACTTCTGACAGAGATATTCAAATGGTGTCTTGTTTAAGGGTTTAGTAAAGATGTCTGCAATTTGTTCTATGGTTGGAATCTAATGAACCTGAACAATCTTATTGGTGACCTGCTCTTTTAGAAAGTGGTATTTTATGGGGAGTGTTTGGTCTTGGAATGGAATACTGTATTCTTGGACCTGTTCATCTTCAGCTTTAGCTGTGTCCTCTATAGTATACTCAACATTGCTCATCTCTCTTATCGGGACTCCTTCATCAACCTTTTCTTATCATAACTGAATGACTCCCCCTGTGTTTCTAAAGGATACTGCTATCCTACTGGAACACTGCGCAATTGTAGCTCATATATATATATATATTTCATGATGCCTACAATCCAAGGCTTTTATGATCATATCCATCATAAGAGAAAACAAGAACCATTACAAACACTCTCACACCTCCTTTGATTCATCCATGAAGGCGTCTCTCGTCTAAATTTGCTTTGAGGTGTATGAGTAGCTTCTAGATGTCTTCCTTGATCTGATCTTCTAAATATTGTAGTATTGCTTTCATTCTTTGAACCTGAAGAACATGAGTCATACCTGCTTTCCTTTTTTACAAATGAAGGACTCGTGTTAGACTTCTTAGGAGTACTGATTTCTTCCTTGTTGTATCCAAGACTGGATTTGTCATTTGGTGATCTCTGACTATCCAAGATCTCATCCGGGATCATGGAACTGTTCAAGAACTTGATTTGGGTGTTTGAATTGTCAACCTTCTTTCTAAGATTCATTACTTCTGCTTCCATCTTATGACAGGATTGTTCTTCTACTTCTTCCATGGGATAAATGCTAACCAAACATTCTTTTATTATATCTAAGTCTTCTTCTTTTCTTATAGGGGAGGATTCAATATCAACATTATTATCTGTCATTATGCTTTTACTTATACACAGAGACTTGTCCTTGTCTCCAGTCATGTTCTTGGAACATCCTCTGTCTATATACCAATGTTTTTTTTGTTTTTGTTTTTGAGCTGAAAGTACTAGACCACATTTTTCACTATCTTTCTTTTTCCATGTGCTGACATTTCTACCTAAGAGTTTTATCCTTGGATCTTCTTTGTAATTCTTCAGATGGAAATGTGCAACCTTGTGACCGAAGTTATGACAGTTATAGAATTTGGGCTCATTGTTCAATAGGTCAAAGTGATTGGTGTAATGTTGTCTACTCATTGGATGTTCATTATTTCTTGACCTCCTGAGTTGCATGTCTCTAAACTTAATTTGACCATTTGCAATATATGGTTTTTTGTTATTTGGTTGTCTCATTATTTATTGTGGTAGATATTTATTCCTTGGGTGTCTTAATTTCTCATGTATAAATCTTAAAGAGCAATTTACATCTTTGTGGCCAAAGTTAGAAAAGTAGAAACAATATCCATAGAAAAAATCTTTGTAACTGGAAAATGGATGTCTTCTTTGAGCAGGTCGATTTCTTCCATGCTGATGATTTCCTTGAGAAGAGGGTGTATTATTTCTTTGTTCTACAGATTTAGTTATAACACCTTTTTCTTTACTCCTCCTTGGTGGCTGATTATATTCCTTTGTTTCTGCAGGTTTGATATTGTCATTGGTTGTAGATTTGATAAACTTGATGGGTTCTTTGTTGCTTGGCTGACCACTACTTGATCCCTCTTCATAACCCAAACCAATTTTCATCTTTGGATTCCTTTGCTGATTTAGAATGGTGACTAATCCTTCCGAGGCTTTGATACTTGAAAGATTCTGGTGATACAAGGCTTTAAACTTCTCCAACTCTTTTCTAGTTTTCACTACTTCTTCTTCTAGAGCTTCACATCTTGCCTTATTCTCTGATAACTGTTGTTTTAGAATGTCCTCTATTTTCTTTGCCTCTTCTAATTTCACTTTTAGCAGGGAAAAGTCTTCATCAGGCTTTTTACTGCCTTTCTCAAACTGTATCAACAATTGTTTTTTCTTTCTCTTCTTAAGTCTGAGTCTATCAATCTCTTCCAAAGCATTGATCATCTCTCCTTCCAAGTCAACCAATATGTGCAACGTGCAAGTGATCTTTAGATCGGATGACTCATACCCACTTCGGGATTTCGACATTCGGGACTTTGGGACTTAGGGCATTTGTTGGTGGTAAAACTCCCGTCGTAAAAATTCTAGAGTGATGTCACTTACTTACGTCACTTGATGACATGCCATGAGCCTAGTAGATGCCATGTGTCACTCGGATTTGTGATTTTCACATACCTAAAGTGTCAAATCAACTTGACACTTGTCATTGTATGATTGCACCACGTGTCCTTGCTGACGTAGTCTTTCTGACGTGGATCCTCATTCACTTTGGGACTTCGACCTTTGGGACTTTGGGTATTTCGACATTTCAAGTTGCCAATTCTTATGAAGTGAGATTCCCCAAACAATAACCTTCTCACAACTTTTAGACCTGAACTAAATGTTGTTCGTCGATCATGTTCTCAGATCGACGACTTGATCTTTCTGCAATGCTACTTTTCTAGCTTATCATGTCCTTCCACTTCAAACTGATATGACGACTATCGTTTACTCTGGCTCTCCGGAATTTGGGTTTTTCAAGTCTCAAACTGAAAAATCCTCGAAGTGATTTGCTCCAAAGTTGAGGATTGTGTGCCACCTGTCAGTCTTGACGATGGACAATCCCTGCTTACTTTGGGACTTTGACAAGTCCTCTCTCCTACGCTCATCCAAAGGCTTAACCTTCATTCATTTATTTCTAGATCCAACGAGTGTTTATCCTTGGTGCTTAGATCCAACATATCAGATCTATACTTCTCCTCTGCGCTTCCTCTGGTCACAAGACGTTGATCTAATGGTCATCGGGTATTCAGGATTGGTGATCCAACGACCACCGTCATTCTTCCTCCTGAGTTTTCTGATCTCTCTGAATTAGAAGGTTTTCTAAGTGTTCAAAGGTCTCAACCCTTGCTCCTCCTGCGAGTCCTTCTCTTGGACCTTGACTGCACTTCTGGAAAGTGCAAAGCTCTATCTCTTCTGAGCTTTGATCTCTACATACTGTTCGCTCCTCCTCCTAATCTTACGCTTCTTTCTGAGCTTTGATCTCTACATACTCACGCTATTCCTTCTGAGCTTTGATTTTCATATTGTTCACTTCTTCTCCTGAACTTATGCTTTCCCTATTTTCCATCATTGCTGCTTTTCTTTCCTGTAAACATACCATCGTCACTGTTGTTCTTGCCATCAATGACAAGCACACTCTACCTGTAAACATGCCAACAATACCCCCCTTTGGCATTGATGGAACCCTTAAGGGCTGCACTTTTCTACTTAGACCTCCAACTATAGCATCCATACCACACCTTTTCTCCCCCTTTGACATCAATGTCAAAGAAAACATGCTCCCCCTGAGCTGTTGCAATACTTTTAAGAGGTATCAGATATTCAACCAACACAAATTCCTCTGACAGGATGGAATCTCTTAGTTGAGAGAAGAGATGACACCCAACTTCTGACAGAGATATTCAAATGGTGTCTTATTTAGGGGTTTAGTAAAGATGTCTGCAATTTGTTCTATGGTTGGAATCTAATGAACCTGAACAATCTTATTGGTGACATGCTCTCTTAGAAAGTGGTATTTTATGGGGAGTGTTTGGTCTTGGAATGGAATACTGGATTCTTGGACCTGTTCATCTTCATCTTTAGCTGTGTCCTCTGTAGTATACTCAACATTGCTCATCTCTCTTACTGGGACTCCTTCATCAACCTTTTCTTGTCATAACTGAATGACTCCCCCTGTGTTTCTAAAGGATACTTCTATCCTACTAGAACACTGCGCAATTGTAGCTCATATATATATATTTCATGATGCCTACAATCCAAGGATTTTATGATCATATCCATCATAAGAGAAAACAAGAACCATTACAAACACTCTAATACCTCCTTTGATTCATCCATGAAGGCGTCTCTCGTCTAAACTTACTTTGAGGTGTATGAGTAGCTTCTATATGTCTTCCTTGATCTGATCTTCTAAATATTGTAGTATTGCTTTCATTCTTTGAACCTGAAGAACATGAGTCATACCTGCTTTCCTTTTTTACAAATGAAGGACCCATGTTAGACTTCTTAGGAGTACTGATTTCTTCCTTGTTGTATCCAAGACTGGATTTGTCATTTGGTGATCTTTGACTATCCAAGATCTCATCCAGGATCATGGAACTGTTCAAGAACTTGATTTGGGTGTTTGAATTCTCAGCCTTCTTTCTAAGATTCACAACTTCTACTTCCATCTTATGACAGGATTCTTCTTCTACTTCTTCCATGGGATAAATGCTAACCAAACATTCTTTTATTGTATCTGAGTCTTCTTCTTTTCTTATAGGGGAGGATTCAATATCAACATTATTATTTTTCATTATGATTTTACTTATACACAGAGACTTGTCCTTGTCTCCAGTCATGTTCTTGGAACATCCACTGTCTATATACCAATGTTTTTTTTGTTTTTGTTTTTGAGCTGAAAGTACTAGACCACATTTTTCACTATCCTTCTTTTTCCATGTGCTGACATTTCTACCTAAGAGTTTTATCCTTGGATCTGCTTTGTAATTCTTCAGATGGCAATGTGCAACCTTGTGATCGAAGTTATGACAGTTATAGAATTTGAGCTCATTGTTCAATAGGTCAAAGTGATTGGTGTAACGTTGTCTACTCATTGGATGTTCATTATTTCTTGACCTCCTCGATTGCATGTCTCTAAACTTAATTTGACCATTTGCAATATGTGGTTGTTTGTTATTTGGCTGTCTCATTCTTTATTGTGGTAGATATTTATTCCTTGGGTGTCTTAAATTCTCATGTATAAATCTTAAAGAGCAATTTACATCTTTGTGGCCAAAGTTAGAAAAGTAGAAACAATATCCATAGAAAAAATTTTTGTACCTGGAAAATGGATGTCTTCTTTGAGCAGGTCGATTTCTTCCATGCTGATGATTTCCTTGAGAAGAGGGTGTATTATTTATTTGTTCTACATATTCAGTTCTAGCACCTTTTTCTTTACTCCTCCTTGGTGGCTGATTATATTCCTTTGTTTCTGCAGGTTCGATGTTGTCATTGGTTGTAGATTTGATACACTTGATGGGTTCTTTGTTGCTTGGCTGACCACTACTTGATCCCTCTTCATAACCCAAATCAGTTTTCAACTTTGGATTCCTTTGCTGATTTAGAATGGTGGCTAATCCTTCTGAGGCTTTGATACTTGACAGATTCTGGTGATACAAGGCTTTAAACTTCTCCAACTCTTTTCTAGTTTTCACTACTTCTTCTTCTAGAGATTCACATGTTGCCTTATTCTCTGATAACTGTTGTTTCAGAATGTCCTCTATTTTCTTTGCCTCTTTTAATTTCACTTTTAGCAGGGAAAATTCTTCATCAAGTTTTTTACTACCTTTCTCAAACTGTATCAACAATTGTTTTTTCTTTCTCTTCTTAAGTCTGAGTCTATCAATCTCTTCCAAAGCACTGATCATCTCTCCTTCCAAGTCAACCACAACTTATTCATCATCAACATCACTTCTTGTTCTTTTATTATCATAATCTTCTTTGGCCATAAGCACAAATTCATTTACCTTATCTTCACAGGAAGAGTCACTATCCATGTCTTCTGAAGAGTCATCATTGTTTACACATAAACTTTTCTTTTTATCAAATCTTTTGGATTTGTACTTATCTTCACCTTCAGAGTTCTGGTCCTTCTTCTTGTGTGGACACTTAGATGCAAAATGACCTATATTTCCACAGTTAAAACATTTGAAGGGAAACTTGCCTTGGTACTTGCCTGATCCTTTCTTTAGTCTTCTCACAAATTTTTCTTTAATTTCATCAGGCTCAGAATCCTCATTCTTATCTGCTTTAAATGATGCTTCTATAGTGGTATATTTATCTTTAATAATCATCATTTCATAAGCAGTTAGATTTCCTAGGAATTGATCAATAGACAAAGTCTTAAGATCATTCTGTTCTTCTATTGCATAAACTTTTGGATTGAATCTATCAGGCATAGATCTTAAGATCTTTTGAACTAATAATACGTCTTCAATATTCTCACCAAGACCTTTCATGGCATTCACAACCTCCTCAACTCTTAAGAAAAATTTATTAACTGTCTCATCCTCATTAATATTTAGTTGTTCAAACTGTAATCTATAGGTTTGAAGCTTGGCATCCTTTACCTTCTCATTACCTTCATAACTGCTAATGAGTTTGTCTCACATTGCTTTGGATGATTCTAAGTGCATAACTTTTACAAATTCTACTTCTGCAAGCCCACTCAGAATAACATTCATAGCCTTAGCGTTGAAGCTGAATTCAATTTTGTCATCCTTATTAGCTAGTACAACTGGCTTTACATAACCAATCTCCACCACATCCCAGACATCTGCACCTAAAGCCATTATGTAGGTTCTCATCCTAACCTTCCAGAAGCCAAAGTTTGTTCCATTGAATAGGGGGGCCTTATTGGTTGAAGTTCCTTCATGACTTGTCATGTTTAAGCTTACTAATATACCTTTAAATAAAAGGAACTTGCTCTGATACCAATTGTTGGACAACTGAGAGGGGAGTGGGGTGAATCAGTTGTTACCGTGCTTAAAAAATTGTGCCCATTTTAAAATCTTTACAAAACACTCAATGACGATCAAAATAATGTAGGGAAGTAAGCAATAGAATATTCAACATTAATCACACACATGAAATATACAGAGAGATATTTCCTGATTAAACCCATAAAGGGAAAAAACTCTTCTTCTTGATATGATAAGTAATCTTTATTTTCTGTATATTATCATTCTTAGGAGCACCAAATCCCTTTGAGGCTACCACCTTTGTTTTACAAGCAACGACTTGCTGAGAGCACCAACTCTCTGGTTTCTCTAGCACCCACTAGAAGGAAGCACCAACTCCCTGAGTGTTCCATCACCAACTGGATGTAAGCACCAAATTCCAGCTACACAGGCACCAACCTATATAACAGAGAACAATAGTTCTCCCTTGCACCACCCTGCCACCCTGGTTTTTCTAGCTGCAACCAGATGGAAGCTACAACTCCCTGTGTTTAAGAACCCACTTAAAACTCTGAGGACAACAGTCCTCCCTAGCACCTCCCTACCACCCTGAAATATAAATCTTTGCTTATCATAAATTTATCACAGTGATACAATATTTTATCATTGGCTTGCCAGTCTCATAACTGTTCTGCTACATTGCTCTGCTCTACCTGCATCGGTGTCTTCCTGCTCTCATCTTCTTGAGCTTTCTGATCTTCTTCTATGTCTATGTATGCACACCTCATATTTATCTTCCTCTCTCAGATATGCATTTCTGTTCCTTGCTTCTTCTGCGCTTTATGCTCCGTGTCTTATTTCCATTCTATGCACTACGCTTCTTCTTTGCGTTTCAACTCCTTCACACATCATGCTTCTACCTACATAAATCACACTCAACATAAGCAACCATCTCTTCTCTATTCTGCATATATTTATCATGCCTAGTCCTTTGCCAGATCATCCATGCAAATCATCATCTTTTTTGGCGGTTATATTGGGTCAATTCATCATCAATGGTTATCCTGAGATTCTTTGCCTTCTCAGGCAATGTGACACTTCGTCTTCTTTGTCACACTTGAGATTATCCTCTCTGTTGCAGTTACAGACTTTGACACTTTTCCATCTGTCAATTGTCTCTATGATCAGTCTTCATTCCACTAGCAGTTCCCTCAAGACTCTTCATCTCCTCTGGCGATCACCTTGCAGTGCCTCGAGTTCTCTGACCGATACAATCACTCAGTTCTGGCAATTACAACCAGTCAATTATGGCTTCTTTTACTTTTAAGCCCCTTCCTTCACATGACCTCTGACAGTGACCATATTCCTATTCTAAAGGCGCTTCTCGAGCTCTATTTAGTGAGTGCTAGCTCCTTTTCACAATATAACCTTTGGATATGAACTTCACGTAACCACGTGATTGTGGGCGCGTCCATAGGCGGTTTGAGGGAAACCTTATTTTTGCCCTGCAATTCACTACGAGCCTCCATGCGTCCTTTCTCCAAAACCATGGTTTCGATTGTAGCCTGCTCATGAAAAATTAAGGTCCGAGCTTGTTCTGGCCCCGCAATGCGATGGGATTGTCAATCTCATGATCTTGATGATGCTCCTTTGATCAACGACTTTGATCTATCTTCCTTTCCTTCCTTCTTTCCTCTGTCCATGCACGATCCTTAATCTCAATGATCAAGTGACATGTGGACATCCAAACCAACGAACGAGATCAATTTCGCCTTTCAGGCTTCGGGAATTTTGATTCTTAAACTCAATTTTCTCCCAGAACATTTCACTTGGAGTCCACGATCCAACGATGAGTTTACCTTTTGGATCGATGGTCACAATCCCTTCAGGTATTCGGGGTTCGACAATCTCAACTCTCAAATTTCCTTCATCCTTCCTTTGCTTTTTGCCAGAGCTGACAATCCACTGACGTGTGTCCTCTTTAATCCAACGACTATCCTCTGCTCTGGGACTTTGGCCTTCGACAATGAAAAATATATATCCTTCACGTTTTCCTGGAGTAGTTTCGCTCAGATTTCACGATCCGTTGACACGTACCCTCCTGCACGATCAAAGATCATAGGTGACTTTGGCACTTCGGAACTTTAAGATGATCGCTGCTTCATTCTCCTCCAGAGGGGTGACCTGCTGAATAAGTGATAGGTGGTGGAAATAGCTTGC
Source organism: Picea mariana (assembly GCA_032191745.1). Lineage (NCBI taxonomy): Eukaryota > Viridiplantae > Streptophyta > Pinopsida > Pinales > Pinaceae > Picea > Picea mariana. The sequence continues at coordinate 63,054 of JASDQU010882548.1, read as the reverse complement.
TGTCGGTTAACATTTCCACTTACACTATCCTTCCACTGTACTAGATCAACGGTTGAGAATGCATCTGACGTGATCTTCAGATCAGACGACTTGTATCCACTTTGAGACTTCGACATTCAGGACTTCGGGACTTAGGGCATCTACTGGTGGTAAAACTCTCAGAGTAAAAACTTCAGAGTGACGTCACTTACTTACGTCACGTGATGAAGTGTCATGAGCCTAGTAGCTGCCACGTGTCACTCGAATTTGTGATTTTCGCGTACCTGAAGTGCTGAATCTACTTGACACTTTTCATTGTTTGATTTCGCCACGTGTCCTTGTTGACGTGGATCCTCATTCACTTCGAGACTTCGGGTATTTCAAATTTTCAAGTCACCAATTCTTTCGAAGTGAGAGTCCCCGAAAAATAACCTCCTTGCAAATTTTAGACCTGAACTAAACGTTGTTCATTGATCATGTTCGCATATCGACGTCTCGATCTTTCTGCGATGCTTCTTTTCTAGATTCTCTTGTCCTTCCACTTCAAACTGATCTGAGAGCTATCGTTTACTCCAGCTCTCTGGCTCTCTGGACTTCAGGTTTTTCAAGTCTCAAACTAAAAAATCCTCGAAGTGATTTGCTCTGGAGTTGAGGATCATGTGCCACCTGTCAGTCTTGATGATGGACGGTCCCAACTTACTTTGGGACTTTGACAAGTCTGCTCTCCTATGCTCATCCAAAGGATTAACCCTCGTGCATTTATTTCTGGATCCAATGACTATTGATCCTTGGTTCTCATATCCAATGGATCAGATCTGTCCTTCTCCTTTGTGCTTCCTATGGTCAAAAGATGCTGATCTAACGGTCATCGGGTATTCGGTATTGGTGATCCAATGACCATTATCGTTCTTCCTCCTAAGCTTTCTGATCTCTCTGAATTAGAAGGTTTTCTAAGTGTTCAAAGGTCTCGACCTTTTCTCCTCCTATGAGTCCTTCTCTTGGACCTTGACCACTCTTCTGGAAAACGCAAAGCGCTATATCTTCTGAGCTTTGATCTCTGCATATTGTTCGCTTCTCCTCCTGAGCTTACGCTTCTTTCCAAGCTTTGATCTTTGCATACCCATGCTATTCCTCCTGATCTTTGATTTTCATATTGTTCGCTTCTTCTCTTGAACTTATGCTTTCCCCATTTTCCATCATTGCTTCTTTCCTCATTGCTGATTTTCTTTCTTGTAAACATACCATCCTCGCTGCTGTTCTTGCCATCAATGACAAGCACACTCTACCTGTAAACATGCCAACAAAGTTTTGCAGCCCTTTCTGAGATTTGGCCTCAACATTCCCCTCCATCCCTTTCTCCTTATACAACCCTTTCCATTTTCCCGAGAGATCAATTGGTTGTGAGAGACAAGCATGGGAATGGTGCACTTGGAGAAAAAATAGAGGATCCCAGACCTGGTTCGCGGAGCGTTCATCGAAGAAGGTTGTAATCTTTCTGATCTTCATATTGAATAAAAGAGTTCTTTCATGTCCCAATACATTGTGTATTTATGCTTTTATTGATTAATGAATTTATGTATATATCTGAATATTGAAAGTAACAAGTAGAGATTGTATGTTTTGTAGCATTTTTTTCCTAAGTTTTTGCAGGTCAACTTTGGGAGGAGACCCACAATCAAGGAAGATGCAAAGGAGAAAGAGGTCTACACCAGTCGCAAGGACCTAAGGTACACCTACTGACCTTCTTTCTTGTCTCTTGTCTTTCAATTTATATAGTTTTGCGGGTATCTTAGGAATAGAACTGTCTTTTAAGGGAAGTCAGTGCTTTGCTTGTACCTTGACCTAGTGTAGGGAGATTTTCCCCGCTAGCAGAATTGGCGACTCCTGGGGAGTATCTCTAGGGTATTAGTGAGAGATTTTGGTTTAAAATGGTTTTTTCAATTTCTTTTTGAGTTTTTTAGGTTTACTAAGTCAGTTTAGGGTCTCTCGTCACCTTCCAGGTGCCTACCAACCTTCCCAACCCAGTCATTTTTCCAAGCCTTTTTTATTTTTAGAAATTTCCAAAGGTGTATGTGCCTTTAGTTGGTTCAGCCCACGTACATACGTAGTATGCAAAATATACAACCCGTGTAGATACATATTCTGCACGATATACAACCTGCGTACATATGCAGGCTGCATAGTATACAACCTGCATACATACACATGCTGCATAGTGCATAGCCCACATCTCTATGTTTTAGAAAGTTTTAAAAATAAAAGAGATTTCCTCTTTCTTGATAGAAGCTTTGTGCTTCTGAGGATTTCTTAAATTTTAAAGGGTCTCTGCTTAGTGGTCTTTGGTGGGGTTAAAGATTCAGTTTTAACTTGTTCCTTCATCTTCTTTTGTTTGCTTTAGAGGTTTAGAGTCGACCTATAAGCATTAGATCCTCCTCTGGATTCTTGTGAGTTCCTTCATTTACGCAGTGGTCTAATGTTCGATTTAGTCTTGGGTTTTGTTTTATCTTTATCCTATTTTATGCTTTAAAAACAAAAAGATATTTTACTTCAGTTTTTCTTGTTTAAGCATTTCGAAAAAAAGATAAAAAATGCATTCAATTATGCATTTAGTTTGGTATTTGTAGCGAAGGTTGTCTTTTTACAAAAAGAAAAGAGTTATTTTTCAAAGTTCATTCTTAACTGTTTTCCTGAAAGTTTAGTAATTTTTACATCATAAAATGAAAATCTCTTTTAGGAAACTTTCAGTTATAAGATTTTGGAATATTGTTTTGAGAAGTTTGCATTGAAAAATATTTACAAGTCATTTCAGTCATCTTAAAGTATCTAGTTTGATTTTTCATAAATGCTCTAAAGTCGTTCTTCTCTTTCGTCTCTTTCAAACACCACAAGTTGCATGTCCATATCCTTCTGAGTAAGTTAATCCCATAAAATTAACACTTAAACTTAAAATTCATTAGACTTTTTGTTTGTAGGGTTCACCAACTAGTCTAGAGTTTAGGGCCTTGAATTAGGTGTGGAGAGGAAACTCTTCAAGTCCGTTTAAAAAAACATTGAAGTCTGTGATAGGGAGTGGAAGAATTCTAGTTTCGTAAGAGTCAACCGAGATCCCATTCTAACACAAGGGATAAACACAAGGTCGCATAAGGAAAGGTAGAGGAGATAACCCCTCCAAATCTAGACCAAGCATAATGGGGATTGTATATTGAGGGTTGTTCTTAGGAATTACACTGATCACATTTGACTATGGAGCCTTGTGGACCTCGAATTTGTTTTAGATCCTCAGTTGTCTTCCAGACCAATTTCCTTTGGTACCCTTGAAGGGCTTCAGACTTTGTTATCTTGCTCATTACGATCAGCTCGACTGTAGACTGTACCCGCCTGGTGACTGACTGCGAGATGGAAACCTAGTTGGATATTTTTATGGACTTACATGGGTGACTGTGAGGCTATACCATGGTACCTAGGGAAGACGTTAGATCATGATTTACAGAGTATACTCAGAGGGTGTTTCTGTGTTTGAGTTACACTTACACCGATAAGTTGCTCTAGTGTCAATTGACGTAATTGTTCTTCCTACTAGTCAGTTGTCTGATTTATTTACCTTTAGGAACTTTTAGTGTGTACTCTTTTTTTCATGCTTGCTAAACCTTACAGTGTCATTTGATCATTTCACAAGGTAGAATATCAAAAACTCCTTTGTTCGCGTAGGATTTAGGGCCTTTCGCTGATTACTTTGGAGCCACCTCCACCACCATTGAGGTGCAGGCTAGTTCAAGAAGGCTCATTTGAAGCTACTAGGCCACATGAAACTATTCCTAAGCCAGCTCCAAGAGAAGACTTTCCTGCTCTAGAGGAATCCATTATTTCTGACCTCAAGACCAAAGGTTTCAGGCCAACAAATCCTTTGATCATCGACTTATCAACGTTGCTTCTAATCCAGATAGTCCCTCTCGAGGTGAATTCACCTAGATGATAGTTCATTCGGGGAGAAACGATGGAAGAAACTAGTGCTACTTTGTTAGGGAATCCTCATACTCCCATCTTCGTTGTCGTAGGAGGGGGCGTTGTACCTCCTCCCCCACCTTCGCCTGTCAGGACTCTGGTTGTGCTCCCTTTTTATATGGGATGCCTGGTTTTGACTTTAACTCGGTTCTCACCTATTCTACTTTACAGACCGTTGGTCTAGGGGTAGGGAGCTCTAATGCTCCCTTGCAAGGAGATATCACAGGCACCATTGCCTCATTCAATGCTATCCCTTATGGTGGAGGTCACATCCCTCCTCCATCCCCTTCACTCGGAGGCACTTTCCAGCAGTCTATCGAGCCTAATACCAACTATAGTTTGTTTAGTGGAGGGAGCCTTGGACCTCAATCCTACATGACTTTGGTGGGATTAATGTTGTTTTATTTGTTCAGTGCATTTGGAAATAACGCTTTTACTTCATCTTCTTTCTTGACTGGGGGAAACCCCATGTTAAAAAAACCCTACGTAAGGTTTCATTCCTTTGCAAGGAGCGATGATAAGAGTTTACTCCTCACAAGGTCTTGGGAATCCTTGGCAGGGCTCATTTCCATTGCAAGGGATTTTGATTGGGGGAAACGCCTCCCACACTTTGTGGAACCCCGGGCAAGGTTCAATACCTATGCCAGGAGGGTCAGTTGGGGGCATCCCCAACCAAGGTCCTTGGAACATTGTACAGGGAGCAATCCCTGCACAAGCTATGTCTTCTAAATTCAGGAATAATCCAATGATGCAACATTAGATGCAAGTCCCTTTCATTCGACAGGGCCACCATGGTATCTACCAAAACCCTGGCTAGCATTCAAACTTTCCTGGCAACCTAGTGCCAACCAAAATCCAGGACCCTCTTTTCATGTAAATATGTCGCAACCAAGACTACCTTTTCCGACAACTTTGCATTTTCCAGACTTGTCGAGATTGTTAAACGACCTGATCTATCATGATCTGCGTTGGTCCCCCATGCCAACTAAGTTTCCCTCAGACAATCCTAAGTTTGAAGGAGAGATTGGAGAAGATCTAGGGATCACGTGATGACTTTTCACTTATGGTGCTCATCCAACTCATTGAAGGATGACTTCGTTCAACTGCGCTTATTTCAATGCACTCTTATAGGGGGTGCAACGAAATGGTATATCGAGCTTGACAACTCGAAGTATGCTTACTTTAATGACCTGGCTATGGTTTTCTTGAATTATTTCCAGCTACTAGTGAGATACGATGTCGAGATCGAGTTGCTGGCCAACTTCGAGCAAGATAAAGTTGAGCATAACTTGGATCACATCCGAGAATGGCGGTGACGAAAGAGTGTGATTAAAGTCAAGGTACCTCCTATATTGTTTCTCCAGTGGTTCTTAAAGTCTTTGGTTCCTTTTGTGTCCAAAGACGTAGGAACGTCTTAGGTGCTTTCCAAAGAAGAGGCTATTATGAGATCTTAGAAACTGGAGCTGATTTATTCTTAGTCTGGTATGCTATATGAGATCTTACCCGATGCACCAGGGTCAACTCTCGACAAAGCCAAATAGAAGTCTGGCCCCACACCGATGGCATAGTAGGATCAACGTAGAACACGCCCACGGATCTATTGTCTAGTCATTTACAACAGTTATTGATTCAACAGACTGTGGCCAACCAAACTCCTAGTTTGGCTGCCCCCGTAACCCAAACATTGGATGTACACAGTTTGAAATCGAAAAATCCCAAGGGTAACCAACAAACCGAGCGAAAGATGAAACAAAAAAACAAGAAGGGTAAGGGGGATAAGAAGGTTGCAAATAATTCTAGCGAGGGAAAAAATGAAAAGAGAAAGTTGAATTTTCCATGTAATCTTTGCACAGATGACTAGTTGACTCACCAATGCCCTCATCTTGAGGAAGCCTAGAAGCTATTGGCACAACAAAAACCTACCGTGTTGGAAAACCATTTTTCACAAGGGAAAAATATGGATCAAGCTTCCTCATCCACGAGTGTGCCTGGGGGAAGTTAGGGAACCCCCGCACCTAATAATAATAAATGGCCCACAAACATTTATATGATGAAAAACGAAGCTAATTTATCAACCAGGGCTCATAACTACGAAACACCAGAATCTGTTGATAAGGGAAAAGAGGCCTCCAACCCATTGAATCCTCTTCAAATTGAGAAGAATGTGGGAGAAACAATGACTCGCATCCCCAAAGGTGCGTTCAAAAAGGATACTCACAACCCAAATGCAAGGGTTTCTCAGAATTACACCATCGTGGAGGATCTAACACAAACTCCTTGTGCAATGTCTGCTCTGGAAGTTCTCTAGAGTTTCCCCTCATTGAGAAAATATTTTTTGTCTGCCTTGGGAGCGAATGAGACCAGTAACTAAGGAATGATTGTTTTTTATCCTACAGACAATAAACCTTATCTTCCTCACCATGTCGCATTTCAGATAGTAGTGGCAGACACCACAAAATCGTTGACATGGAACATTTTCTGTATGGTGGTTGATGAGGGTACCTTGAATTGCATGATGTCATTGGCATGTTGGAAGGCCATTGGCCAACCTGACTTGTCTTCGTCGCCCAATTTTCTTACTATGTTTGACGGTCGATCGTTCATACCACACAATATAATTCCCTCTTTCACCATGTAGGTGGAGGGAAAACCCGTGTGTGTTGAGATAGAAGTAGTCGATGCGCCTCTGGACTACAATATTTTTTTAGGGAGGAGTTGGACCTATTCCATGAATGCGGTTGTAGCCACCATTTTTCGGGTCTTATGTTTTCCTCACGAAGGTCGGATTATAACTGTTGATCAATTTTTCTTTTCTTTCCTTGAACCTTCATCAGAAGCATCCACGGTTCCGATGATTGATAACCCACAACCAGGTACTGTCAACTTAGGTGCCAGATTGTTTCCATAATTGATGGGAACTTTTGATTATCCGCTGCCTTCCAATGATGTCAATTTTATTTTGGCTTTCCCCGACTAGTCAAAGGTTGCAATTTTTCAAGTTTCCTCTTTTAAAATGAGTGAATTTGATGACCCGCGGAATTTACCTTCCCCATAGGCTTCGATGGAAGGGGTAGGGAACCTTTGGATGGCCATGCCATTATCCACTACTGATATTGCATACAGTGTTATCCAACAAGCCTCGACCAACCTTGATTTGGATCCCCCACAGGAGCTAGATCCTATTCTTGAGCCTAGTTGGGATCAAGACTCTCTCGCCACTCACTACCCTTTGGACTTATTATTTCCCTCTGATGAGGAAATAATATAGGCAATGACTGGGCTAGATAGACCTTCGGATGATCTTCACCATAGATCTTATTTCTTACCCGAGCTCAGGAGAATAGAGGCAGGAGAGTTTGTTACGACCATTAATGGAGATGTCTCTTGTCCAAAAACCCTCTTGCTACGCACATAATATATGATGAGGGAAATATGGAAAGTATTTCTGAAATGATTCCTATCGATATCTCCAAAACTGCTAGTGTCATGGAAAATGTCTTCATCAGAGTGGATTGCTCTCCCGAAGAGATTGAAATCTACATTGAATTGTTTAAATAATTTAACGACATTTTTTCCTGGTATTATGAGGAGATACCAAACATTGATCCATGTATTCTTGAGAATGAGATCACGACTTATCCTGATGTCAAACCTGTCCCATAGAAGCTTCGCTCGGTCAATCCTCGCAAAGAAGTGACGATAAAGGCTGAAGTAGAGAAACTCCTCAAAGTTGGTTTCATCTACCCCGTGCAATTGATAGAATGGGTATCAAACCCTGCTCCTATCAATAAGAAGTAAGGCATGATCTGCGTATGTATGGAATTTCACGACTTGAATAAAGCTTTCCCAAAAGACAACTTTCCAACCCCATTTATTGACCATATCATCGATGAATGTGCGGGTTGTGAAGTATTTTCTTTCATGGATGGTTTTTTCGAGTACAGTCAAATTCAGATCAAGCCCGAGGACCAAATTCAAATCAAGCCACTTTTACACCTCTAGATACAAATGTTTATGATTTTTATGCACGCGTATAATTCAAGGTATTTGTACTAACTTGACGGGAGAGACGTCCCTATGCACAATGTGTATCACCGTAAGTCTATGGAATATGCATGTAATCTCATGCATATGCATATATATATATACCATGTGTATGTTCTTCATGCATCACAATGTTGGAATGCCCGACCCCAACCAATATTTCAAATAATAAGGTACTATAAATAAGTTCGAAGGAAACCATGGAGTACCTTGGTCAAGCGTGAGAATCCTTGAAGATCAATAGTAATTGAGAAGAACTCGAAGAAAGACATTTGAAAAATTCTTAAGTTTAGGCATGGACTGATAAGCAAGTGGAAAATCCCTAATTCGCTTCAAAAGAATCGTGGCTGTGGATTTGGCACGATGAATAAATTTGGTCCTTTTATCGAGATGTGGTCGAGATGCGACCTCACCCATTAATTGGGTTGAAAGAGAAAAATCTTGACCCTTCAACGACGTTGAGCACAAATCCATACTCCAAAATCAACAAGGGTCGTTGATCTGTCGAGGAGTGATCGGGGATGATCATGGACTGTTGGGTCCATGGAAATTAACACGGTTAGATCCTCCTGGTAAGAATGACCTTGGAAGCCCGAGGAACAAACTAGACCATCCATTGGTGTGAGGCCGCAATGAAAACTTCGTTGTAGGTCTTGGTGAATCTCGTTGGAATGAGACCAAGGAAAAAGGGTGAAGTCATAATGATGTGCTCTGCTGACTAGTATCTCCATCGTGTCCCAAGAGGGAACTTGATAATTGGTAGTCGGAGAAAAGGGGCAAGGGAGAGTCCTTTTCAAATCGCCACATGAGTTAGGTGTCATCGAAATTGAATTGTCGGATGCATGAGTTGGAGAACTTATGTGAGTACCACATGTCTTGATGGAAGAAGGCCACAGGTCACCCTAAGAAGTGCCACATGTCAAGAAGTATGTGATCCATGTGCCACCCTATGTGTCCTTCCACACGTCAGTAGATGATGGAAAAAAATGGCTAAGTACCAAGACTCCATAGACTCATGATAGTTAGGGTTGTAGAATTTTACCTCTGCGAGTCCAAGAAGAGGGAAAAATGGCTAAGTATGGATACTCCACAGACTCATGATAGTTAGGGTCGTGAATCTATGATTTAGTCTGTGAATCTATGATTTAGTGAAGATGGAAAAATGGCTAAGTATCGAGAATCCATGAACTCATGAACGTTAGGGATGTATAATTTTACCTCCATGGGTACGCCAATCCACAAATCTATGAAGATAGAAAAATGGCTAATTGTTGAGATTTTACGAGCAGACTTGTGAAAGAAGAATTATAAAGATATGTAGTTGAGAGTTTGCGAGTTTGTAAATCCACAAATAAAAACATGTTGTCATAAAAAAATTCTTGAATAAGTAAAGAATGTTGGAGATGTGAATGGAAGAAAGTAAGATAAGTTAGAATATCCAGAAAAAATTGGACACCCCAACCCTTAGAATCCCTTAAGGGTTTGGGTATGTTACACCTCCACCTCAATTATATATGAGAGAGTGAGAGGAGAGTAATTTCCATGATTCATGTAGAATAAATTGGTCTAAGTTTACAAAATTCCATAGGCATGTAAAACACTAGGATTTCGTGAGCGATCACCTATCCCAGTATTACTCTAGCCAGAATGCACTTAACCGTAGAGTTCTAATGGAATTCAGTGCATTAACACTATGTTGTAGGTATGTACATAAAACCACTAGGAAATCATTTTGTCATGTCTGTAATTATTAAATGGAGATGGCATTGCATTACATTCCCCATCAAAAGGGTAAATATCATGGTTTATCAAAACCAAATGCATGAAAACATTGATTCAAAGGAAAAGGTGGATGGCCACTGATATTCACTTGGATAAATCCTCCCCCCTTAGGAAGAAATGGTACCAATTTCGTCAAGTTATCTAGGGATATGGAGAAAATTTTGTTGAATTTGAACCTTGGTGAGTTGCTTGCCTTGTTGAAGTAGTTGTCTTGCTTATACTTGGTATGTGGAAGTATGTCATGCACCTGTTGGTGGAGGTGTTGGATCTGTTCAAAAAATCTAGATGCATGAACTACCTTGGTCTGAGTGTGGGAGGGATCTATCAGTGAATATGCAACAAGAAGAGCTATATCAATGGGGGATAAAGGTTGGAACCCCAAGGAAACCTGAAAAGGGTCGTGGCCAATAGAGTTATGATGAACATATAGAATAATCTCATTCTCTGGAAGGGAGCATTTATATATTGGACCATTGGTTAAGGTAGCACTGGGAACCAAGTCAATGTAATACAGGATGTGGTGGTGCAGAGACACCCCCATAGGTGAAGAAGAAATATCTTCGTTCTCCTATACAATCTTATCAACCTACTTTTGCTGGATAGAAAGGTATTGGGTCAAGGCTCTAGTGGTCACAATGACCTTCTATTCACCTTCTGTCTAGATCATGTAGAGGGAATTTTTTTTGGTTTGAGAGATTACTTTGCAGCACTATTTTCTTGATATCAATGAAGTATTAGTAGTCAAAGCTACCTATGGTACCCTATAGAGATGACCTTCCAAAGAAACAATGACACTATGGGGCCAAGACTCACAAATAGCATGAAGTTTCCACACATATCATTGTCCTAAAATAACATCATAGCCTTAAAGTGGGGAAACATCACAAAGTACCTCATCCTTGAAAGGCTTGATGTCGTAGGACAAACACCACTATTGGTTGACATGGATGTCTCATCCTCATCTCAACCATTCAATGGTGTATGGTTGGGGGCATGGCATCATTGGTAGCTTCAATATGTTAACAACCTCACCTGAGATAAGGTTCTTTTGACTCTGGCTGTCAATGATGAAATGCAGTGGGGTACCCTTTACCCACATCTATGAGTGGAAGAGGCTCTCCCCCTCCTCAGTCTCCTCTATTTATTTTGGTTGTATCATTGTGGTCGTGATGGTAGCAGTGGGTTCTTCATTGATGATATATTTCCATTTATTGTACTCTAAATCATAGTTCAATTCAGGTTCTGATTCATTTTCTTTGAGCTTGGATACCAATGACCGTTTTGAGCGACATTCATCGGTGTTGTGCCAGAGGATTTTGTGGAACTCACACCACTTTCCAATG
>JASDQU010882548.1:23591-40491 GCA_032191745.1 Picea mariana | reverse complement strand
CTTACAGTGATACACATTGTGCATAGGGATGTCTCTCCCATCAAGTTAGTACAAATACCTTGAATTATACGCGTGCATAAAAATCATAAAGATTTGTATCTAGAGGTGTAAAAGTGGCTTGATCTGAATTTGACTATACCCAGAAAAACCGTCCATGAAAGAAAATACTTCACAACCCGCACATTCATTGATGATATGGTCAATAAATGGGGTTGGAAAATTGTCTTTTGGGAAAGCTTTATTCAAGTCGTGAAATTCCATACATACGCAGATCATGCCTTGCTTCTTATTGATAGGAGCAGGGTTTGATACCCATTCTATCAATTGCACGGGGTAGATGAAACCAACTTTGAGGAGTTTCTCTACTTCATCCTTTATCATCGCTTCTTTGTGAGGATTGACTAAGAGAAGCTTCTATGGGACAGGTTTGACATCAGGATAAGTCGTGATCTCGTTCTCAAGAATACATGGATCAATGTCTGGTATCTCCTCATAATACAAGGAAAAAATTTCATTAAATTATTTAAACAATTCAGTGTAGATTTCAATCTCTTCGGGAGAGCAATCCACTCCGACGAAGACATTTCCATGACACCAACGGTTTTGGAGATATCAATAGGAATCGTTTCAGAAATACTTTCCATATTTCCCTCATCATATATTATGTGCGTAGCAAGAGGTTTTTTGGACAAGGGACATCTCCATTAATGGTCGTAACAAACTCTCATGCCTCTATTCTCCTGAGCTCGGGTAAGAAATAAGATCTATGGTGAAGATCATCCGAAGGTCTGTCTGGACCAATCATTGCCTATAGTATTTCCTCATCAGAGGGAAATAATAAGTCCAAAGGGTAGTGAGTGGCGAGAGAGTCTTGGTCCCAACTAGGCTTAAGAATAGGATCTAGCTCCTGTGGGGGATCCAAATCAAGGTCGGTCGAGGCTTGTTGGATAACACTGTATGCAATATCAGTAGTGGATAATGGCATGGCCATGCAAAGGCTCCCTACCCCTTCCATCAAAGCCTATGGGGAAGGTAAATTCCGTGGGTCATCAAATTCATTCATTCTAAAAGAGGAAACTTGAAAAATTTCAACCTTTGACTAGTCGGGGACAACCAAAATAAAATTGGCATCATTGGAAGGCGGTGGATAATCAAAAGTTCCCATTAATTATGGAAACAATATGGCACCTAAGTTGACAGTACCTGGTTGTGGGTTATCAATCATCAGAACCGTGGATGCTCCCGATGAAGGTTCAAGGCAAGAAAAGAAAAATTGATCAACAGTTATAATCCGACCTTTGTGAGGAGAACATAAGACTCGAAAAATGGTGGCTACAACCGCATTTATGGAATAGGTCCAACTCCTCCCTAAAAAAATATTGTAGTCCAGAGGCGCATCAACTACTTCTATCTCAATACACACAGGTTTTGCCTCCACCTACATGGTGAAAGAGGGAATTATATCGTGTGGTATGAATGATCGACCGTTAAACGTAGTAAGAAAATTGGGCGACGAAGACAAGTCAGGTTGGCCAATGGCCTTCCAACATGCCAACGACATCACGCAAGTCAAGGTACCCTCATCAACCACCATACAGAAAATGTTCCATGTCAACAATTTTGTGGTGTCTGCCACTACTATCTGAAATGTGACATGGTGAGGAAGATAAGGTTTATTGTCTGTAGTATCAAAAATGATCATTCCTTAGTTACTGGTCTCGGTCGCTCCCAAGGTAGACAAAAAATATTTTCTCAATGAGGGGAAACCCTTGAGAACTTCCAGAGCAGACATTGCACAAGGAGTTTGTGTTAGTTCCTCCACGATGGTGTAATTCTGAAAAACCCTTGTGTTTGGGTTGTGAGAATCCTTTTTGAACGCACCTTTGGGAATGCAAGTCATTGTTTCTCCCACATTCTTCTCAATTTGAAGAGGATTCAATGGGTTGGAGGCCTCTTTTCCCTTATCAATAGATTCTGGTGTTTCGTAGTTATGAGCCCTAGTTGATAAATTAGCTTCGGCTTTCATCATATAAATGTTTGTAGGCCCTTTTTTATTATTAGGTGTGGGGGTTCCCTAACTTCCCCCAGGCACACTCATGGATGAGGAAGCTTGATCCATATTTTTCCCTTGTGAAAAATGGTTTTCCAACACGAAAGGTTGTTGTTGTGCCAATAGCTTCTAGGCTTCCTCAAGATGAGGGCATTGGTGAAGCAACTGGTCATCTGTGCAAAGATTACATGGAAAATTCAACTTTCTCTTTTCATTTTTTCCCTCGCTAGCATTATTTGCAACCTTCTTATCCCCCTTACCCTTCTTGTTTTTTTGTTTCATCTTTCCCTCGGTTTTTTGGTTACCCTTGGGATTTTTCGATTTCAAACTGTGTACATCCGATGTTTGGGTTACGGGGGCAGTCGAACTAGGAGTTTGGTTGGCCACAGTCTATTGAATCGATAACTATTGTAAATGACTAGACAACAGATCTGTGGGCGTGTTCTGCATTGATCCTACTATGCCATCGGTGTGGGGCTAGACTTCTATTTGGCTTTGTCGAAAGTTGATCGTGGTGCATCGGGTAAGATATCATATAGCATACCGGACTAAGAGTAAATCAGCTCCAGTTTCTAAGATCTCATAATAGCCTCTTCTTTGGAAAGCACCTAAGACATTGCTACGTCTTTGGACACACAAGGAACCAAAGACTTTAAGAACCACTGGAGAAACAATATAGGAGGTACCTTGACTTTAATCAAAATCTTTCATCACCGCCATTCTCGGATGTGATCCAAGATATGCTCAACTTTATCTTGCTTGAAGTTGGCCAGCAACTCGATGTCAACATCGTATCTCACTAGTAGCTGGAAATAATTCAAGAAAACCATAGCCAAGTCATTAAAGTAAGCATACTTCAAGTTGTCAATCTCAATATACCATTTCACTGCACCCCCTATAAGAGTGCGTTGAAATAAGCGCAACTGAATGGAGTCATCCTTCAATGAGTTGGATGAGCACCATAAGTGAAAAGTCATCACGTGATCCCTAGATCTTCTCCAATCTCACCTTCAAACTTAGGAATGTCTGAGGGAAACTTAGTTGGCATGGGGGACCAACGCAGATCATGATAGATCAGGTCGTTTAACAATCTCGACAAGTCTGGAAAATGCAAAGTTGTCGGAAAAGGTAGTCTTGGTTGTGACGTATTTACATGAAAAGAGGGGCCTGGATTTTGGTTGGCACTAGGTTGCCAGGAAAGTTTGACTACTGGCCAGGGTTTTGGTAGATACCATGGTGGCCCTGTCCAATGAAAGGGACTTGCATCTAATGTTGCATCGTTGGATTATACTTGAATTTAGAAGACATAGTTTGTGTAGGGATTGCTCCCTGTACAATGTTCCAAGGACCTTGGTTGGGGATGCCCCCAACTGACCCTCCTGGCATAGGTATTGAACCTTGTCTGGGGTTCCACAAAGTGTGGGAGGGGTTTCCCCCAATCAAAAGCCCTTGCGAGGGAAATGAGCCCTGCCAAGGATTCCCAAGACCTTGCAAGGAGTAAAATCTTATCATCGCTCCTTGCAAAGGAATGAAACCTTATGTAGGGTTTTTTTAAGATGGGGTTTCCCCCAGTCAAGAAAGAAGATGAAGTAAAAGCGTTATTTCCAAATGCACTGAACAAATAAAATGACATTGATCCCACCGAAGTCATGTAGGATTGAGGTCCAAGGCTACCTCCACTAAACAAACTATAGTTGGTATTAGGCTCGATCGGCTGTTGGAAAGTGCCTATGAGTGAAGGGGATGGAGGAGGGATGTGACCTCCACCATAAGGGATAGCATTGAATGAGGCAATGGTGCCCGCGATATCTCCTTGCAAGGGAGCATTAGAGATCCCTAGCCCTAGACCAACGGTCTGTAGAGTAGAATAGGTGAGAACCGAGTTAGAGTCAAAACTAGGAATCCCATATCAAAAGGGAGCACAACCAGAGTCCTGACAGGTGAAGGTGGGGGAGGAGGTACAACGCCCCCTCCTGCGACAACCAAGATGGGAGTATGAGGATTCTCTGACGAAGTAGCACTAGTTTCTTCCATCGTTTCTCCCCAAATGAACTGTCGTTCAGGTGAATTCACCTCGAGAGGGACTATCTGTATTAGAAGCAACGTCAATAAGTCGATGATCGAAGGATTTGTTGGCCTGAAACCTTTGGTCTTGAGGTCAGAAATAATGGATTCCTATGGAGCAGAAAAGTCTTCTCTCGGAGCTGGCTCAAGAATAGTTTCATGTGGCCTAGTAGCTTCAAATGAGCCTTCTTGATCTAGCCTGCACCTCAACGGTGGTGGAGGTGGCTCCAAAGTAATCAGCAACAGGCCCTAAATCCTACGCGAACAAAGGAGTTTTTGATCTTCTACCTTGTGAAATGATCAACTGGCACTGTAAGGTTTAGCAAGCATGAAACAAAGAGCACACACTAAAAGTTCCTAAAGGTAAATAAATCAGACAACTAACTAGTAGGAAGAACAGTTATGTCAATTGACACTAGAGAAACTTATCGGTGTAACTTGAACACAGAAACACCCTCTGGGTATACTCTGTAAATCGTGATCTAACGTCTTCCCTAGGTACCATGGTATAGCCTCACAATCACCCATGTAAGTCCGTTAAAATAGCCAACTAGGTTTCCATCTCGCAGTCAGTCACTAGGCGGGTACAGTCTACAGTCGAGCTGATCGTAATGAGCAAGATAACAAAGTCTAAATCCCTTCAAGGGTACCGAAGGCAATTGGTGTGGAAGACAACTAAGGATCTAAAACAAATTTGAGGTCCACGAGGCTCCATAGTCAAATGTGATCAATGTAATTCCTAAGAACAACCCTCAATATACAATCCCCATTATGCTTGGTCTGGATTTGGAGGGGTTATCTCCTCTACCTTTCTTTACGCGACCTTGTGTTTATCCCTTGTGTTAGAGGGGGGTCTCAGTTGACTCTTACGACATTGGAATTCTACCACTCCCTATCACAGACTTCAATGTTTTTTTAAACGGCCTTGAGAAGTTTCCTCTCCACACCTAATTCAAGGCCCTAAACTCTAGACTAGTTGGTGAACCCTACAAACAAAAAGTCTAATGAATTTTAAGTTTAAGTGTTAATTTTATGGGCTTAACTTACTCAGAAGGATATGGACATGCAACTTGTGGTGTTTGAAAGAGACGAAAGAGAAGAACGACTTTAGAGAATTTATGAAAAAACAAACTAGATACTTTAAGATGAAAGAAATGACTTGTAAATATTTTTCAATGCAAACTTCTCAAAACAATATTCCAAAATCTTATAACCGAAAGTTTCCTAAAAGAGATTTTCGTTTTATGATGTAAAAATTACTAAACTTTCAGGAAAATAGTTAAGAAGGAACATTGAAAAATAACTCTTTTCTTTTTGTAAAAAGACAACCTTCGCTACAAATACCAAACTAAATGCATAATTGAATGCATTTTTTTTTTTTTTCGAAATGCTTAAACAAGAAAAACTAAAGTAAAATATCTTTTTGTTTTTAAAGCATAAAATAGGATAAAGAGAAAACAAAACCCAAGACTAAATCAGACATTAGACCACTACGTAAACGCAGGAACTCACAAGAATCCAGAGGAGGATCTAATGCTTATAGGTCGACTCTAAACCTCTAAAGCAAACAAAAGAAGATGAAGGAACAAGTTAAAACTGAATCTTTAACCCCACCAAAGACCACTAAGTAGAGACCCTTTAAAATTTAAGAAATCCTCAGAAGCACAAAGCTTCTGTCAGAAAAGAGGAAATCTCTTCTATTTTTAAAACTTTATAAAACATAGAGATGTGGGTTATGCACTATGCAACATGCATATGTACGCGGGTTGTATACTATGCAGCCTGCGTATGTATGCGAGTTGTATACTATGCAGCCTGCATATGTATGCGGGTTGTATGCGGGTTGTATATTGTGCAGAATATGTATCTACGCAGGTTGTATATTTTGGATACTATGTATGTATGCGGGATGAACCAAATAAAGGCACGTACACCTCTGAAAATTTCTAAAAATAAAAAAGGCTTGGAAAAATGACTAGGATGGGAAGGTTGGTAGGCACCTGGAAGGTGACGAGAGACCCTAAACTGACTTAGTAAACCTAAAAAATTCAAAAAGAAATTGAAAAAACCATTTTAAACCAAAATCTCCCACTAAGACCCTAGAGATACTCCCCGGGAGTCGCCAATTCTGCTAGCGGGGAAAATCCCCCTACATTGGGTCGAGGTATAGGCAGAGCACTGACTTCCCTTAAAAGACAGTTCTATTCCTAAGATACCCCCAAAACTATATAAATTGAAAGACAAGAGACAAGAAAGAAGGTCAGTAGGTGTACCTTAGGTCCTTGCGACTAGTGTAGACCTCTTTCTCCTTTGCATCTTCCTTGATTGTGGGTCTCCTCCCAAAGTTGACTTGCAAAAACTTAGGAAAAAAATGCTACAAAACATACAATCTCTACTTGTTACTTTCAATATTCAGATATAGACATAGATTCATTAATCAATAAAAGCATAAATACACAATGTATTGGGACATGAAAGAACTCTTTTATTCAAAATGAAGATCAGAAAGATTACAACCTTTTTCGGTGAACGCTCCGTGAACCAGGTCTGGGATCCTCTATTTTTGCTCCAAGTGCACCATTCCCATGCTTGTCTCTCACAACCAATTGATCTTTCGGGGAAATGGAAAGGGTTGTATAAGGAGAAAGGGATGGAGGGGAATGTTGAGGCCAAATCTTAGAAAGGGCTACAAAACTTTGTTGGCATGTTTACAGGTAGAGTGTGCTTGTCATTGATGGCAAGAAGAGTAGAAAAAATGGTATGTTTATAGGAAAGAAAAGCAGTAATGAGGAAAGCAGCAATGATGGAAAATGGGGAAAGCATAAGTTCAAGAGAAGAAGCAAACAATATGAAAATCAAAGCTCGGGAGGAATAGCGTGAGTAAGCAAAGATCAAAGATTGGAAAGAAGCATAAGCTTAGGAGGAGAGGCGAACAATATGCAGAGATCAAAGCTCAAAAGATATAGCGCTTTGCGCTTTCCAGAAGAGTGGTCAAGGTCCAAGAGAAGGACTCACAGGAGGAGAAAAGGTCGAGACCTTTGAACACTTAGAAAACATTCTAAGTCAGAGAGATCAGAAAGCTCAGGAGGAAGAATGACAATGGTCATTGGATCACTAATCCTGAATACCCGATGACCATTAGATCAGCGTCTTTTGACCAGAGGAAGCGCAATGGAGAAGGACAGATCTGATCCGTTGGATATGAGCACCGAGGATCAATAGTCGTTGGATCCAGAAATAAATGCACAAAGGTTAAGCCTTTGGATGAGCATAGGAGAGTGGACTTGTCAAAGTCCCAAAGTAAGTAGGGACCGTCCATCATCAAGACTGATAGGTGGCACACGATCCTCAACTCCAGAGCAAATCACTTCGAGGATTTTTCAGTTTGAGACTTGAAAAACCCGAAGTCCAGAGAGCCAGAGAGTCGGAGTAAACGACGGTTGTTAGATCAGTTTGAAGTGGAAGGACAAGAGAATCTAGAAAAGAAGCATCGCAGAAAGATCGAGATGTCGATCTGCGAACATGATCAATGAGCAACGTTTAGTTCAGGTCTAAAAGTTGCAAGGAGGTTCTTTTTCGGGGACTCTCACTTCGGAAGAATTGGTGACTTGAAAATTCGAAATACCCGAAGTCCCGAAGCGAATGAGGATCCACGTCAACAAGGACATGTGGAAAAATCAAACAATGAAAAGTGTCAAGTAGATTCAGCACTTCAGGTACGCGAAAATCACAAATTCAAGTGACACGTGGCAGCTACTAGGCTCATGACACTTCATCACGTGACATAAGTAAGTGACGTCACTCCGAAATTTTTACTCTAAGATTTTTACCACCAATAGATGCCCTAAGTCCCGAAGTCTCGAATGTCGAAGTCCCAAAGTGGATACAAGTCGTCTGGCCCGAAGATCACTTTGGATGCATTCTCAACCGTTGATCTAGTACAGTGGAAGGATAGTGTAAGTGGAAGTGTTAACTGACAGCAAGCTATTTCCACCACCTATCACTTATTCAACAGGTGACCCCTCCGGAGGAGAATGAAGTAGTGATCAACTTAAAGTTCCGAAGTGTCAAAGTCACCTATGATCTTTGATCGTGCAGGAGGGTACATGTCAACAGATCGTGAACTCCGAGCGAAACTACTCTAGGAAAACGTGAAGGATAAAGGTTTTCCATTGTTGAAGGCCAAAGTCCTAGAGCAGAGGATAGTCATTGGATTAAAGAGGACACGCGTCAGTGGATTGTCAGCTCCGGTAAAAAGCAAAGGAAGGATGAAGGAAATTTGAGAGTTGAGATTGTCGAACCCCGAAGACCTGAAGGGATTGTGACCATCGATCCAAAAGGGAAATGCATCGTTGGATCGTGGACTCCGAGTGAAATGCTCTGGAAGCAAATGGAGTTTGAGAATCAAAATTACCGAAGCCTGAAAGGTGAAATTGATCTCGTCCGTTGGTTTGGAGGTCCACATGTCACTTGGTCATTGAGATTAAGGATAGTGCGTGGACAGAGGAAAGAAGGAAGGAAAGGAAGATAGATCAAAGTCGTTGATCAAAGGAGCATCATCAAGATCATGAGATCGATATTCCCATCGCATTGTGGGGCCAGAACAAGCTCGGGCCTTAATTTTTCATGAGCAGGCTACAATCGAAACCACGGTTTTGGAGAAAGGACGCATGGAGGCTCGTAGTGAATTGCAGGGTGAAATTAAGGTTTCCCTCAAACTGCCTATGGACGTGCCCACAATCGCATGGTTACGTGAAGTTCATATCCCAAGGTTATATTGTGAAAAGGAGCTAGCACCCACTAAACAGAGCTCGGGAAGTGCCTTTAGAATAGGAATATGGTCACTGCCAGAGGTCACGTGAAGGAAGGGGCTTAGAAGCCAAAGAAGCCATAATTGACTGGTTGTAACTGCCAGAACTGAGTGATTGTATCGGCCAGAGAACTCGAGGTGCTGCAGGGTGATCGCCAGAGGAGATGAAGAGTCTTGAGGTAACTGCTAGTGGAATGAAGACTGATCATAGAGACAATTGACAGATGGAAAAGTGTCAAAGTCTGTAACTACAACGGAGAGGATAATCTCAAGTGTGACAAAGAAGACGAAGTGTCACATTGCCCGAGAAGGCAAAGAATCTCAGGATAAGCCACTGATGATGAATTGACCCAATATAACCGCCAAAAAAGATGATGATTTGCATGGATGATCTAGCAGCGGACTAGGCATGATAAATATATGCAGAATAGAGAAGAGATGGTTGCTTATGTTGAGTGTGATTTATGCAAGTAGAAGCATGATGTGTGAAGGAGTTGAAACGCAAAGAAGAGGCGTAGTGCATAGAATGGAAATAAGACACAGAGAATAAAGTGCAGTAGAAGCAAGGAACAGAAATGCATATCTGAGAGAGGAAGATAAATATGAGGTGTGCATACATAGACAGAGAAGAAGATCAGAAAGCTCAAGAAGATGCAAGCAAGAAGACACTGATGCAGGCAGAGCAGAGCAGTGTAGCAGAACAGTGATGAGACTGGCAAGCCAATGATAAAATATTGTATCACTGTGATAAATTTATGATAAGCAAAGATTTATATTTCAGGGTGGTAGGGAGGTGCTAGGGAGGACTGTTGTCCTCAGAGTTTTAAGTGGGTGCTTAAACACAGGGAGTTGTAGCTTCCATCTGGTTGCAGCCAAAAAAACCAGGGTGGCAGGGTGGTGCAAGGGAGAACTATTGTTCTCTGTTATATAGGTTGGTGCCTGTGTAACTGGAATTTGGTGCTTACATATAGTTGGTGATGGAACACTCGGGGAGTTGGTGCTTCCTTCTAGTGGGTGCTAGAGAAACCAGAGAGTTGGTGCTCTTAGCAAGTCGTTGCTTGTAAAACAGAGGTGGTAGCCTCAAAGGGATTTGGTGCTCCTAAGAATGATAATATACAGAAAATAAAGATTACTTATCATATCAAGAATAAGAGTTTTTTCCCTTTATGGGTTTAATCAGGAAATATCTATCTCTGTATATTTCATGTGTGTGATTGATGTTGAATATTCTATTACTTACTTCCCTACATTATTGTGATCGTCATTGAGTGTTTTGTAAAGAGTTTAAAATGGGCACAATTTTTTAAGCACGGTAACAACTGATTCACCCCACCCCCCTCTCAGTTGTCCAAAAATTGGTATCAGAGAAAGTTCCTTTTATTTAAAGGTATATCAGTAAGCTTAAACATGACAAATCATGAAGGAACTTCAACCAACAAGGCCCCCCTATTCAATGGAACAAACTTTGGCTTCTGGAAGGTTAGGATGAGAGCCTACATAATGGCTTTAGGTGCAGATGTCTGGGATGTGGTGGAGACTGGTTATGTAAAGCCAGTTGTACTAGCTAATAAGGATGACAAGATTGAATTCAGCTTCAACGCTAAGGCTATGAATGTTATTCTGAGTGGGCTTTCAGAAGTAGAATTTGTAAAAGCTATGCACTTAGAATCATCCAAAGCAATGTGAGACAAACTCATTAGCAGTTATGAAGGTAATGAGAAGGTAAAGGATGTCAAGCTTCAAACCTATAGATTACAGTTTGAACAACTAAATATTAATGAGGATGAGACAGTTAATAAATTTTTCTTAAGAGTTGAGGAGGTTGTGAATGCCATGAAAGGTCTTGGTGAGAAGATTGAAGATGTATTATTAGTTCAAAAGATCTTAAGATCTCTACCCGATAGATTCATTCCAAAAGTTTATGCAATAGAAGAACAGAATGATCTTAAGACTTTGTCTATTGATCAATTCCTAGGAAATCTAACTACTTATGAAATGATGATTATTAAAGATAAATATACCACTAGAGAAGCATCATTTAAAGCAGATAAGAATGAGGATTCTGAGCCTGATGAAATTGAAGAAAATTTTGTGAGAAGACTAAAGAAAGGATCAGGCAAGTACCAAGGCAAGTTTCCCTTCAAATGTTTTAACTGTGGAAATATAGGTCATTTTGCATCTAAGTGTTCACACAAGAAGAAGGACCAGAACTCTGAAGGTGAAGATAAGTACAAATCCAAAAGTTTTGATAAAAATAAAAGTTTATGTGTAAACAATGATGACTCTTCAGAAGACACAGATAGTGACTCTTCCTGTGAAGATAAGGTAAATGACTTTGTGCTTATGGCCAAAGAATATTATGATAATAAAAGAACAAGAAGTGATGTTGATGATGAATAAGTTGTGTTTGACTTGGAAGGAGAGATGATCAACGCTTTGGAAGAGATTGATAGACTCAGACTTAAGAAGAGAAAGAAAAAACAATTGTTGATACAGTTTGAGAAAGGCGGTAAAAAGCCTGATGAAGACTTTTCCCTGCTAAAAGTGAAATTAGAAGAGGCAAAGAAAATAGAGGACATTCTGAAACAACAGTTATCAGAGAATAAGGCAAGATGTGAAGCTCTAGAAGAAGAAGTAGTGAAAACTAGAAAAGAGTTGGAGAAGTTTAAAGCCTTGTATCACCAGAATCTGTCAAGTATCAAAGCCTCGAAGGATTAGCCACCATTCTAAATCAGCAAAGGAATCCAAAGTTGAAAACTAGTTTGGGTTATGAAGAGGGATCAAGTAGTGGTCAACCAAGCAACAAATAACCCATCAAGTTTATCAAATCTACAACCAATGACAACATCAAACCTGCAGAAACAAAGGAATATAGTCAGCCACCAAGGAGGAGTAAAGAAAAAATTGCTAAAACTGAATTTGTAGAACAAAGAAATAATACACCCTCTTCTCAAGGAAATCATCAACATGGAAGAAATTGACCTGCTCAAAGAAGACATCCATTTTCCAGGTACAAAGATTTTTTCTATGGATATTGTTTCTACTTTTCTAACTTTGGCCACAAAGATGTAAATTGCTCTTTAAGATTTATACATGAGAAATTAAGACACCCAAGGAATAAATATCTACCACAATAAATAATGAGACAGCCAAATAACAAACAACCACATATTGCAAATGGTCAAATTAAGTTTAGAGACATGCAACTGAGGAGGTCAAGAAATAATGAACATCCAATGAGTAGACAACGTTACACCAATCACTTTGACCTATTGAACAATGAGCTCGAATTCTATAACTGTCATAACTTCAGTCACAAGGTTGCACATTGCCATCTGAATAATTACAAAGAAGATCCAAGGATAAAACTCTTAGGTAGAAATGTCAGCGCATGGAAAAAGAAAGATAGTGAAAAATGTGGTCTAGTACTTTCAGCTCAAAAACAAAAACAAAAAAAACATTGGTATATAGATAGTGGATGTTCCAAGAACATGACTGGAGACAAGGACAAGTCTCTGTGTATAAGTAAAAGCATAATGACAAATAATAATGTTGATATTGAATCCTCCCCTATAAGAAAAGAAGAAGACTCAGATACAATAAAAGAATGTTTGGTTAGCATTTATCCCATGGAAGAAGTAGAAGAAGAATCCTGTCATAAGATGGAAGTAGAAGTTGTGAATCTTAGAAAGAAGGTTGACAATTCAAACACCCAAATCAAGTTCTTGAACAGTTCCATGATCCTAGATGAGATCTTGGATAGTCAGAGATCACCAAATGAAAAATACAGTCTTGGATACAACAAGGAAGAAATCAGTACTCCTAAGAAGTCTAACACGAGTCCTTCATTTGTAAAAAAGGAAAGCAGGTATGACTCATGTTCTTCAGGTTCAAAGAATAAAAGCAATACTACAATATTTAGAAGATCAGATCAAGGAAGACATCTAGAAGCTACTCATACACCTCAAAGTAAGTTTAGACGAGAGACGCCTTCATGGATGAATCAAAGGAGGTATGAGAGTGTTTGTAATGGTTCTTGTTTTCTCTTATGATGGATATGATCATAAAAGCCTTGGATTGTAGGCATCATGAAATATATATATATATATATATATATATATATATGAGCTACAATTGCGCAGTGTTCCAGTAGGATAGCAGTATCCTTTAGAAACACAGGGGGAGTCATTCAGTTATGACAAGAAAAGGTTGATGAAGGAGTCCCAGTAAGAGAGATGAGCAATGTTGAGTATACTACAGAGGACACAGCTAAAGCTGAAGATGAATAGGTCCAAGAATCCAGTATTCCATTCCAAGACCAAACACTCCTCATAAAATACCACTTTCTAAGAGAGCAGGTCACCAATAAGATTGTTCAGGTTCATTAGATTCCAACCATAGAACAAATTGCAGACATCTTTACTAAACCCCTAAACAAGACACCATTTGAATATCTCTGTCAGAAGTTGGGTGTCATCTCTTCTCTCACCTAAGAGATTCTATCTTGTCAAGAGAATTTGTGTTGGTTGAATATATGATACCTTTGAAAAGTATTGCAACAGCTCACGGGGAGCATGTTTTCTTTGACACTGATGTCAAAGGGGGAGAAAAGGTGTGGTATGGATGCTACAGTTGGAGGTCTAAGTAGAAAAGTCCAACCCTTTAGGGTTTCCATCAATGCCAAAGGGGGGTATTGTTGGCATGTTTACAGGCAAAGTGTGCTTGTCATTGATGGCAAGAACAACAGTGACGATGGTATGTTTACAGGAAAGAAAAGCAGCAATGATGGAAAATAGGGAAAGCATAAGTTCAGGAGAAGAAGCGAACAATATGAAAATCAAAGCTCAGAAGGAATAGTGTGAGTATGTAGAGATCAAAGCTTGGAAAGAAGCGTAAGATTAGGAGGAGGAGCGAACAGTATGCAGAGATCAAAGCTCAGAAGAGATAGAGCTTTGCGCTTTCCAGAAGTGCAGTCGAGGTCCAAGAGAAGGACTCGCATGAGGAGTAAGGGTTGAGACCTTTGAACACTTAGAAAACCTTCTAAGTCAGAGAGATCAGAAAACTCAGGAGGAAGAACAACAGTGGTCGTTGGATCACCAATCCTAAATACCCGATGACCGTTAGATCAATGTCTTGTGACCAGAGGAAGCGCAGAGGAGAAGTATATATCTGATATGTTGGATCTAAGCATCAAGGATCAACACTCGTTGGATCCAGAAATAAATGAACGAAGGTTAAGCCTTTGGATGAGCGTAGGAGAGAGGAATTGTCAAAGTCCCGAAGTAAGCATGGACTGTCCATCATCAAGACTGACAGGTGGCACACGATCCTCAACTCCAAAGCAAATCACTTCGAGGATTTTTCAATTTGAGACTTGAAAAAATGGAATTCTGGAGAGCCGTAGTAAACGATAGTCATCATATCAGTTTGAAGTGGAAGGACATGATAAGCTAGAAAAGTAGCATCGCAGAAAGATCGAGTCATCGATCTGAGAACATGATCGACGAACAACATTTAGTTCGGGTCTAAAAGTTGCGAGGAGGTTATTGTTTGGGGAATCTCACTTCAGAAGAATTGGCAACTTGAAATGTCGAAATACCCAAAGTCCCAAAGGTCGAAGTCCCAAAGTGAATGAGGATCCACGTCAGAAAGACTACGTCAGCAAGGACACGTGGTGCAATCATACAATGACAAGTGTCAAGTTGATTCGACACTTCAGGTACGTGCAAATCACAAATCCGAGTGACACATGGCATCTACTAGGCTCATGACATGTCATCAAGTGACGTAAGTAAGTGACATCACTCTAGAATTTTTACTGCGGGAGTTTTACCACCAACAGATGCCCTAAGTCCCAAAGTCCTGAATGTCGAAATCCCAAAGTGGATACGAGTCATCCGATCTGAAGATCACTTCGGATGCATTCTTAACAATTGATCTATTACAGTGGAAGGACAGTGTAAGTGGATGTGTTAACTGACAGCAAGTGGTTTCCACCACCTATGACTTATTTAGTAGGTGACCACTCCGGAGGAGAATGAAGCAGTGATCAACTTAAAGTTTCGAAGTGCGGAAGTGCGAAACTACTCCAGGAAAAAGCGAAGGAGAAAGGTTTGAGATTTCCGAAGACCGAAGTCCTGGAGCGGAGGATAGTTGTTGGATTAAAGAGGACACACATCAGTGGATTGTCAGCTCCGGGAAAAAGCAAAGGAAGGATGAAGGAAAGTTGAGATTTGAGATTTCTGAACCTTGAATACCCAAAGAGATTGTGACCGTCAATCCAAAAGGGACACACGTCGTTGGATCATGGACTTCGGGTGAAATTCTCCAGGAGCAAGTAGAGTTTGAGAATCGAAACTCTCGAAGCCCGAAAGGTGAAATCGATCTTGTTCGTTGGTTTGGAGGGCCACATGTCACCTGATCATTGAGACTAAGGATTGTGTGTGGACAGAGGAAAGAAGGAGGGAAAGGAAGATAGATCAGAGTCGTTGATCGACGGTCCTGTCACATTGCGGGGCCAAAACATGCTCGGGCCTTAATTTTTCATGAGCATGCCGCAATCGAAACCAAGTTTTTGGAGAAAGGACATGTGGAGGCTCATAGTGAATTGTAGGGTGAAAAGAGGGTTTCCCTTAAACCTCCTATGGACATGCCCGCAATTGCGTGGTCACATGAAATTCATAGCCCAAGGTTATATCGTGAAAAGGAGCTAGCCCTCACTAAACAGAGCTCGGGAAGTGCCTTTAGAATAGGCATATGTTCACCACCAGAGGTCACGTGAAGGAAGGGGCTTAGAAGGCAAAGAAGCCATAATTGGTTGGTTGTAACTGCCAGAACAGAGTGATTGTATCGGCCAGAGAACTCGAGGAGCTGCAGGGTGATTGCCGGAGGAGTTGAAGAGTCTCGAGGTAACTACCAGTGGAATGAAGACTGGTCATAGAGACAATTGACATATGGAAAAGTGTCAAAGTATGTAATTGCAACAGAGAGTATAATCTCAACTATGACAAAGAAGACGAAGTGTCACATTGCCTGAGAAGGCAAAGAATCTCAGGATAAGCCATTGATGACAAACAGACTCACTATAACCACCAAAGAAGACGATGAGTTGCATGGATGATCTTGCTGAGGACTAGGCATGATAAATATATGTAGAACGGAGAAGAGATGGTTGCTTATGTTGAGTGTGATTTATGCAGGTAGAATCATGTTGTGTGAAGGAGATGAAACGCACAGAAGAGGCGTAGCACATAGAATGGAAATAAGACACAGATCATAAAGCGCAGAAGAAGCAAGGAACAGAAGTGCATATCTGAGAGAGGAAGATAAATCCGAGGTGCGCATACAGATACAGAGAAAAATATCAGAAAGTTGAAGAAGATGCGAGTAGGAAGACACTGATGCAGGCAGAGCAAAGCAATGTAGCAGAACAATGATGAGACTGGTAAGCCATTGATAAAATACTATATCATTGTGATAAATTTATGAGAAGCAAATATTTATATTTTAGGGTGCTAGGGAGGTGCTAGGGAGGACTGTTGTCCTCGGAGTTTCAAGTGGGTTCTTGAACACAAGGAATTGTAGCTTCCATCTAGTTGCAGCCAGAAAAACTAGGGTGGCAGGGTGGTGCAAGGGAGAACTTTTGTTCTTTGTTATACAGGTTGGTGCATGTGTAACTAGAAGTTGGTGCTTCTATCCAGTTGGTGTTGGAACACTCAGGGAGTTGGTGCTTCCTTCTAGTGGGTGCTAAAGAAACTAGGGAGTTGGTGCTTCCTTCTAGTGGGTGTTAGAGAAACCAGAGAGTTGGTGTTCTCAGCAAGTTGCTACTTGTAAAACAAAGGTGGTATCCTCAAAGGGAGTTGATGCTCCTAGGAATGATAATGTACAGAAAATCAAGATTACTTATCATATCAAGAAGAAGAGGTTTTTCCCTTTATGGGTTTCCTCAGGAAATATATGTCTCTATATATTTCATG
>JASDQU010882548.1:3395-14405 GCA_032191745.1 Picea mariana | reverse complement strand
CTTGGTTTTTTGCTTGTTGGTATTTTCCCTTTCTTGCTTTACTAGCACTTAAATAAATAAATAAAATCTCTTTTCATTTTCTTCTTTGGTTGAAGAGTGTGTTTCTGCATCATTAGCTAGGGAAAAGTCTTTTATTTCATAATTTTTTGCAGTTCACTTAGATCATAAGTAGCTCGTAATCGAGTGAAATTCCTTTGAGTTTGTTGTCCAAAATCTTAGAAAAGTTAAAAAAATCTTTCTTTTGAAAAGTTGTTGAAATTTTGCATTCAGTAAAAGTGTTGTTTCCATCTTTTTTTTCATTTTTTTCTTTCGTCTTTTACACATCATCAATTTCACCCTTATACCCCTTGACGTAAGACAAAGCCATAAAAGTAACGCTAAATTTAAAATCTACTAGACTTTTATGTTTGTAGGGTTCACAAACTAGTTCAAGACTAGGGCCCTGGATTAGGTTGGAGAGGAAACTCTTCAAGGCCATTTAAAATCAAACATTGGAGTCTGAGATAGGGAGTGTCTAAGTCCAGTTTCGTGGAAGTTATCCAGGACCCCCCTCTAACACAAGGGATAAACACGATTTCCCGTGCGGAAAGGTAGCGAAGATAANCGGACCAATCGTAGTGGAGAACACATATAGAGGGCTTGTTTTGGGATTTCGTCGTTTGCATTTGCCACGGGGCTTCATGGTTCTCGAATCCGTTCGAGGTCCTCAATTGTCTTCTGGACCATTTTCTCTCGATACCCTTGACAGGTTTCAGGCTTGATACCCTTCTCATTGTGGTCTACCCGACTTTCGACTGTACCCGCCTGGTGATTGTTTGTGTGCTGGCAACCTAGTTGCCAATATTTGTTAGGGACATACATATGTGACTGCGGGGGTATACCATGGTACCTAGGACAGACATTAGGCCATGCTTTGCAAAGTATACCCAGAGGGTGCTTCCGTGTTCGAGTTTCACTTGCACCGCTAAGTTGCTCTAGTGTTGGCTGTTGTAACTGTTCTTCCAATTAATTTAGTATTTGCTTGTCTTATCTTCTAGGGACTTTTTCTTAGTGTGTGTTACTTTTGAGCGTTTAGACTAATTTAGAGTGTCTTGGATCTTCTCACACAGTGGAGGATCCTGAGCTCCGCTGGTCACGAAGGCTTCTTGGCCTGCCGCCGATTACACTGGAGCCACCCCCGCCACCATTAAGGAGGAAGCTAGACCACCAAGGGTCTTTTGAAGTGACCGGGTTACAAACCATTGTGCTCGAACAACCCCCGGAGGAATCGACCGTTTTGGACCTTGAAGCAACTGCTCTTGGCTCAATTGAAACCTCAACCACTGATTTCTTGGCACCTTTTATTGTACCAATTCAATTTCACGAGCACCAGACAGTGTCGCACACAGCAATGGAAACAAATGTTGTTACTCCTTCTGGGAATTCTTCAATTCCCACCATGGTTGTCACCACAGGAGAGTCGTCATCTCCTAACTTACCGTCATCGTTCAGAGCCACCATGGTCTCAACCGCAACTAACTCGTACAGTGGTCCGAACCTGTCTTTGGCGGCGGCCACAACCCCTTTCACACCTAGTGCGACAGGCCCTCCATTCTCATACGGTATGCCTAGTTCGGGTACAAGTCCTGTACTTTCCTACTCCACTTTACAGACTTTGGGTCTGGGGGCAGGGAGCTCTAGTGCTCCTCTGTAAGGTCACATGGGGAGAACTCCTGTCCCTTTTAACACTTTTCCTTACGCAAGAGGTCATATCCCTCCTTGGTCCCCTTCACTCGGTGGTTCACATCAGCAATCCGTCAGGCAACCTACACACAATAGTTTATTTGGAGCGGGGAGTCAAGGACTACCTTCGCATAGTATGCTGATAGGTTCGACACCATTTTCTTGGAGCGAAACATTTGGTAACAATATCTTCTCATCAACCGCTTTCCCGACTGGGGGCAACCCCATTTTTGGACAATCTACTCCTGGGTAGGGTACTATTCCTACACAGGGGGAAAACCTAGCAAGACCTTGGAATTCAGGGCAAGGATCCGTTCCCTCCTCCGGAATGTCGATTTGGGGTAATTATTTCCACAATCAATGGAACCTCGGACAAACTACTATGCCTATCCCCGCGGGACCAGCATGGGGTAATCCTTCCCAAAGTCCTTCAAATACAATGCATGCCCAACAATCTATGTCCTAATTGGGAAATCAGCCGATGATGTCTCCACATATGCAAAATCTTACGTTGGCCAGGGCCATGGTTTTTACCAAAATCCGGGCCAGCAGCCAAACTTTTCCTGGCAACCTGGTGCCAGTCAAACTCCAAGACCCTTTTTCCCAGGTTATTAGCAGCAACCCAAATTACCTTTCCTGACGACTTTACACTTGCCAGATTTGACAAGGTTGTTGAATGACCCCATTTGTCACGATCCGCGTTGGCCTCCTATGTCGACGAAGTTGCCTTCAGACATTACAAAGTTCTAAGCCAAGCCTAATGAAGATCTAGGAGATCATGTAACTACCTTTCATCTTTGGTGTCATCTAACTCATTGAAGGATGACTCCGTACAGTTGTGATTGTTTCAACATACTCTCATTGGGAGTGCCACGAAATGGTACATTGAGCTCGATCGCTCAAGATACTCTTCTTTTGGCGAACTGGCGATGGCTTTTCTTAACCATTTCCAGTTACCTGTGAGATACAACGCTGGCATAGAGTTGCCCACTAATTTCGAACAAACAACAGCGGACCATATCTCTTATCACATCCGAGAATGGAGACGTTGAAAGAGTTTAATCAAAGTACCAGTCCCACCAACATTCCTGCTTGAGTGGTTCCTTAAGTCTTTGGTCCTGCAGTTATCCAAAGACATCGCGACATCCGGAGTTTTCTCTGAAGAAGACGCCATCATGAGGGCTCAACAGTTTGAGCTCATCTATTCTCAGTCCGGTTTATTATACAACATCTTGCCAGATGCGCCACATTCAATACTAGATAAAACTAGACAGAGAGCTGGACCGCATGTCGATGGTATCATCGGTTCAACACAAACTAAGCCCACTGAGAAATTGACAAAGCAGTTGCAGTAGTTATCCATACAACACACAGCGGCTAGCCAAACTACTACTTTGGTTGCTCCCCCTACCCAAACATCGGAAGTACACACAGTGCAGTCGACTAACCCAAAGGCCACACAGCAGCCTGAAGGGAAGAAATAACAACGAAAGAAGGGTAAGGGGGATAAAAAACCCAACGATAATGCTAGCGGGGAAAACACTGAAAAATGGAAGGCGAGGTATCCATGCAACTTGTGCGCGGAAGACCACCTGACCCATCTATGTCCTCGGCTTGCAGAGGCCCAAAAATTTGTCACACAGCAACAACAGGCGGTGTTGACGAACCCATTTCAGCATGGGCAAAATCTAACTCAAGCCTCTGCAAGTACGGAAGGGGGCAGCCAAGAAAACTGTCCTCCTCCGAACAACCCCTCATCTGCGAACGTATATATGGTTAGGGGTGATGATTTCATATCGACTAGAGTGCACGATTATAGTAAACCAAGCACTTCTAAGAAGGGTAAAGAAGCTAACCTCCCATCTCTTCCTCTACAGATTGAGAAGATGTTGGGAGAAACAATGACACGCATTCCAAAAGGTGCATTTAAAAAGGCTTCTCATAACCCAAACGCAAGGGCCATCCAGAACTACTATGTGGTGGAAGATTTATCATAAACCCCTTGTGCGATGTCTGCTTTGGAGGTCCTCCAAAGTTGCCATTCTCAGAGAAAATCCTTGTTAACCACTTTGGGCTCTACTGAGACTTGTAATTCGGGTACCATCATGTTAGATACAACCGACTTAAAACATCATTTGCCTTACCATGTAGCATTTTAGATAGTAGTGACTTACCCCACGAAAACTTTTACACGGAATATCTTCTGCACGGTGGTCGACGAGGGTGCCTCGACATACATTATGTCTTTGGCATGTTGGAAGGCCATTAGCCAGCCCATTTTGTCTCCATCACCTACTCTCCTCACTGCTTTCGATGGTCGTTCGTTCCAACCACATGGCATCGTTCCTTCTTTCCCCATGCAGTTAGGAGGGAAGACCATGTGTGTCGAAGTATAGGTAGTCGATGCTCCCCTCGACTATAACCTCTTGTTAGGACGGAGTTGGACTTATGCTATGCAAGTTGTGGTTGCTACAGTTTTTCGGGTCTTGTTGTTTCCACACGAGGTCCGGATAGTGACCATCGTTCAATTGTCTTTCTCTAGACCTAACCCAGCTTTGGGGGCATCCACGGTCCCACTGATTGATAATCCTCAACCAGGTGTCGTCAACGTAGGAGTTGGTTTGTACCCATGTTTGATGGGTACCTTTGATTACCCACCTCTGCAAGGCGATATCAAGTTTATATCTAATCACCATAAGGTTGAGATTTTTCAAGTTTCTTCATTCCACACGACTTACTTCGAGGATCCATGGATTCTTCTTTCCCCGTCAGCCATGATGGATGAGACAGGGCACCCAGGCATGTCCATGCCCCTGTCTATCGCTGAAGTAGTGTACTCTTTAGACCAGCAAGCTTCAGCTAACACTGATCCAACTCCTACACAAGAGTTAGATCCACTTCTAGAGCCTGTTTGGGCTCAGGGTTCTCTCGATAACGTCATTTCGTTAGATTTAGTCTTGCCTTCGGATGAAGCAGTAATCGAAGCAATGACTAGTCTGGACAAACCTTGGGAAGATCTCCATCATAGATCATATTTTCTCCCAGAGTTAATCCGAATCGAAGCAGGAGAATTCATCATGACCATGACAGGAGATCAGTCATGTCCTATTAATCTCTTAGCTACACATGAAATTTATGCTGAGGGAAATATGGAAACTATAGCTGAAACTATACCAATCAACATCTCTCGAAACCGTGGCGTTGTGGAGAACGTCTTCGTCGGAGCAGATTGCTCCCCCGAAGAGATTCAAATCTACACAGATCTGTTCAAGGAATTTCATGACGTTTTTGCCTGGTCTTATGAGGAAATGCCAGGTATTGATCCAAAAATAGTTGAACATGAAATCACAACGTATCCTGATGCCAAGCCTGTTTGACAGAAATTTCGTCCAGTTAATCCCAAGAAAGCAGTAGCCATCAAGATTGAGGTTGATAAATTGCTAAAGGCGGGTTTTATTTATCCTATCCATTTGACTCAATGGGTGTCCAATCCTGTGCCAGTCAATAAAAAACAAGGCACGATTCATGTATGTACCGATTTCCGTGATTTGAACAAGGCATGTCCCAAAGATAATTTTCCAACACCATTCATCGACCAAATCATTGATGAATGTGCTGGTTGTGAAGCCTTTTCTTTCATGGACGATTTTTCGGGATACAATCAAATCCAAATCAAACCCAAAGACCAATACAAAATGGCATTCATTTGTCTGTGGGGTACATTCGCATATCGTAAAATGCCTTTTGGCCTTAAAAATAATGGTGCCACATTCCAACGGGCCATGTCTTTTTCTTTTCACGATCTCAAGAATATAGTTGAGTCCTATCTAGATGATTTAGCATCACGATCTTGCAAGAGAATGAATCATCCCACACACCTTAGACTAATCTTCGAACGCTGTCGCTACTTTAGGATTCGCTTGAATCCAAACAAGTGCAGCTTCTACGTAACGTTAGGACATTTGTTAGGTTTCATCGTATCAACAACAGGGATTATGGTCGATCCTCTCAAGGTGGAGGCAATAACCCAGTTGCCCCCCCCCCACACACAATTCTTCAACTTCAGAGTCTACAAGGCAAGGCGAACTTTTTACGACGCTTCATCGCCAACTATGCCAAAATCACCAAGGGCTTTATGCGCCTACTGAAGAAAGACGTTCCTTTTTCCTAGGAGGAAGCCGCTCAATGCTCTTTCGACACATTAAAACAGGCCCTCACAACTGTGCCTCTGCTACGGCCACCTAACTATAACAACGATTTCTTATTATATCTGGCTACCGCAGAGTCAACCATTAGCATGGTTTTAGTTCAGGAAGATGATTTGTTCTCAGAATACGTGATCTATTACCTGAGCTGAGGCCTTGTAAGACCGGAACTTAATTATTCTCATATCAAAAAACTTACGTTGGCAGCAGTTCATGTTGTTCAATGGTTCAGTCATTATGTTATGTTTCGCAAGACCACCGTCATTGTTGTCGTGAATCCATTCCAGTACATGTTGACACGACGGGTTATAAACGGAAAAATCAGTAGATGGATAGTCGTCCTCCAGGAATTTGACTTAGACTTCGTTTCAGCAAAGTCCAAAAAGTCATTGGTCTTCGCAGAGCTTATTTCGGAACTTCCGGTTGAGTCAGGTGACGTTGTGCCTAAAGAATCGCCTATCCGGGGAGAT
Source organism: Picea mariana (assembly GCA_032191745.1). Classification (NCBI taxonomy): domain Eukaryota; kingdom Viridiplantae; phylum Streptophyta; class Pinopsida; order Pinales; family Pinaceae; genus Picea; species Picea mariana. The sequence continues at coordinate 8,008 of JASDQU010882548.1, read as the reverse complement.
ATGTTTTTGATTACATCTTCCGATCCCCGGTACGGAGATATGCTTATCTATCTCCAGACTTTGAAGTGCCCCACTTCTACTTCTCGTGATGAGCGTCGGTGTATACGCCATCAGGCTAAGAATTATCTCATACTCAATGATACATTCTATCGGAGAGGTGTAGACTGCATCTTACATCGATGTCTCACACATGAGGAGGCAGTCATCGTGCTCAATGATTGCCATACCAGAGCTTGTGGTGGTTATTTTTCTGGGTTGGCAACAACCCAAAAGATTCTATGAGCAGGTTACTTCTGGCCGACACTTATCAAAGATTGTATAGAATCGGTCAAGAAGTGCCATCCATGCCAAGTCTTCTCTCGGAAGATGAGGGCACATCCCGCTCCTATGTTTCCTGTCATCACAGTTGGTCCCTTCACCAANCTATATCATTGTAGTTGTAGACTACTTCACTAAGTGGATCAAAGCTATGCCAACGTCTAAAGATGATGGAGAGACTGCAGCTCTCTTTTTATTCAACCAGATCATAGCAAGGTTCGGCATCCCGAGAGAGATTGTTACTGACCATGGTAGTCACTTTCAGAGCCAAATGATGACTAAACTAACATCAAAGCTTGGGTTACGGCAAGAGCATTCATCACCCTACTACCCCCAAGCCAATGGGCAGGTGGAAGTTGTAAACAAAACTCTTAAGACTATTCTATAGCGAACTATCAACTCAGCCAAGTCAAATTGGCATTTGATATTATACTCGACATTATGGGCTTACCGAACATCTGTTAAGACTGCAACTGGTTTCTCACCTTTTCAACTCATTTACGGGTTGGAGGAAGTCTTGCCCATCGAATGTCAAATCCCATCTGTAAAATTGGCAGTACAATTATTGCCAGACACTTCTCCACTTGAAGAACGGTTAGTACACCTTGAGCAGCTCAATGAGCAGCGTCGTGATGCAGCCCTGGCCAACGAGGCTCACAAACATAAGGTCAAGTATCAGTATGATAGGTCCGTTCATCCTCGGATTTTCTCTGAAGGAGACCTTGTCCTAGTCTATGACCAAGATAAGGACCCCCTGGGGGCAGGAAAATTCAAACCAATGTGGTTTGGACCCTTCATCATAAAAGAGGTATTAAAAAATGGTGCTTATCGTTTGGTTGATTTTGAAGGGAATGCTTTGGCGGAGCCTAGAAATGGGCTCTACCTCAAGAAATATTACTCATAGGTAGGTCACTGTGGGTAACTTTTTGTAACATATGTATAGTCTTTGTACTATTACTTTTTAGTTTATTTTAAGTATTATGGACGTGTCATTGATGTTATCTTTCGTCAATATGGCAGATGTCAAGTGATTTTGAGGTGCTCGTTGAGTATGCAAACGGTGCTAGTCGTCACACTCGGAGGCTTGCCTCCGCAGCTTGGGTAATCTCTACGCCTTAGGGCCAGTTGTTATTTTCCAGAGGTATATGCTTAGGTGACACCACAAATAATGTCGTCAAGTATAGTGCAGTTATTGAGTTGCTTTGTGACGCCTTGTCATTGGGTATCTCTCATCTCCGAGTCTATCTCAACGCTCAATTGGTTGTGTCACAGCTAAACAGAGTATACCGGGTTCATGATCCAACTTTACACTGACAATTCCTTAGGGTACGTCTCTTAGAATGAAACTTTGATTATATCACATATTTTCATGTTCCTAGGAGATTAAACCATATTTTCATGTTCCTAGGAGAATAAACCAAATTACAGATACTCTAGCTAATCAAATTTTAGATTGGCATGTTGCACACATATGAAAGAGCATTGACATAAGCATGTAAATATATTTTTTCACACGTGATCCATAAGACACAAAAGATGAAAAAAACATATATAACATCATAAAACAACCAGAGTACATAGATGGACACAAGCGCCTCAAAAATGGGACTAGTAACGAGTCATAGGGCTTATGCCCTCAAAAAATATATACAAGTAAGTGCTCGTGGCACGTAAAAAGTCTAAATAGGTTCAGGGCCTATGGGCCCTGTTATAATAGTCCACAGCATGGGATAAATGCCTAAACAATCGGACCCACGTCCGAGGTGCCCCCACTACATGAGGCTGCATGGATGGTGGCAGGTCCTCTATCTCTGCCATCGGGATTGTGCGAGTGAGTGCAGTGAAGTTCCGCTCAACTCGTCTAAGGACCCTCTCAGCCTCCCCGGTTGGGAGGTTCCCTGCTACTGCTGCTCCTACGACGGCGGCAGTTGCAGCTTCTGGCCGTGGACGACGCCTATTCCGTGCATAATCGGTAGGTCACACAGGTCCCACATCTGTAGGCAACAAACGTATATCCGTCAAATACTCTAGCATACAAAAAAAAATGATATATATAACAAAAATGACATAAAAATTACATATGCAAACAAAAAAAAAACTACGAAGGTGGAGACTTACCCATCTCCCCTTGCTCCTCACCAGGAGGCATGGGTATCTCAGGATCTCTAGAAAAATATATCCCTGCATATGGGTAATCCTCGATCACAGGGATTTGTCGTGACAGCCACGCAAAGAAGTCATCATCGAAGGACTCATTGGTCCTTCCACCACCCTGTCGCAGCAGTAATACTGCCCATCTACACACTGCAGGAAAAGAGGCCTGATGTCCTTGTACTACTTCCCGAGGACTAAAGCTCGAAACTCTCTCAAAGAAGAATGAACACAAAATCGTCTCGAACCTGAAGTTCCTTTGTGTCCACTATCGGCAATCTATCAATTTCCTCTTCATGCACTCGAGTAGTGTGGTACTCTAGTCAAAAATCTGTGAATTCAAGCACTAGATAGCATAGTTCATCTGTGCACGAGACACCTGATGCAAGGTTGTTGAACCGGTATTCCGCCCAATCAGTAATAATATCGCCTATAGCGATAGGTTAGTGATCTTACTGATGGGCACCTGGGAGCTCACATGGTTAGTCCCAGCCTCACAGTGCTCGGCTATCAATTCCGCTATGTTATGCAGTCCCACAGGAAACATCCTGAAATTGACTGGTTCCCCTCTCCTTGAGAGGCCAATCAAAAAATAGATATCCTCGGTGGTGGGCACTACTAATTGCCCCTCTAGCATGAAGGCCTCTGCATCAGGGTGCCAGTAGTCAATCAAGGCATTCAATAGCCTTGGTTGCACTCGCGTAAATGGAAACAAGAAGAACTTCAGTAAACCACATTGCATCAACACGGCCATGACATTTGGATCTCCCGCAACCAACTCACTGATTGCTTCATGCTCCCTTTCCCTCCACTGGACATACATCCTGCCAACACAACAAAGTTCAGGAGGGTCAGTACTTTCCCTTTAGTTCTTTTTTTGCTACAAAAGGGGGGTCCACGCAAGCTGTAGAGGCGACAATCGCATGTACATGCAGGTAGCCTTTACTCTGCCCAAGTGTACACGCAGTCTGTCCAGAGACAGCCCGCGTGTACCTAGGGCTGACCTTTTAAAGGTCAACGCCCACCCAAAAAATGAAAGCAAATGCAAAATTGAAGAATTGAATAGCTAGATAAGGGAGTTTGTACTTACTTGGTCCAAGCGGAAGTTTGTTTCGTCCACTGTAGCTCCCGAAATCATCGTTTTTAGCAAAGGGGGTCTTTTGGCTTCAGAGTCAATTTCCAAATCAGCAATGGTGATAATGAGCTGCCAGCTTCTATTTATAGACTTTTTGGCCTCTTTTTGTCACTTTTTTGGCCTCCCTTATCAGTTTCTTTATACCAAAAACCATTAAGAGTGATTCAGGAGTTATATGGGAGGGATTTGATCAGGTATTGGGAAACTTTTTTGAGTTTTGAGAAAATTTTGATGGTCCATGAAAATGTTTCCACGAATCAACTTGAGCATATAGGTTAGGTTACTACCCCGACTATTGTGTCTCGTTTTCTTTTTCCTGTGCCATAGGATCGATCCCATCAAGTCGTGACACGGAACCATCATATTTGCTTTAGAAGTGTCGCAACTTGACGGTAGAGCTTACCAGAACATGGATGCCCTAGGTAGGTCCTAGTTGCATTATGGTGTCCATGCCGTCTCTAAAACACTGTAGGCTCGGGAGTCCATATATTCTTTCCTGAATTTGAGTTTGAGCCTCATTTGCATGATTCTTCTTCACTCTTGATCTCACCCTCAGGACTCCCAAAAAACTAATGGGTCTCCTTTTAAGCCCTTTTCAGACCCTCTAAACATGAAAAGATTGTCGAGCGATCTTGTGGCCCTTCACGCTCGTTAAACTAAAATTTGAAGTCACGTTTGTCCGGCGGTAGTTTACCCCTTTTTCGGTTCAGACGGTCAACTATACAAACAAAGGTATACTCTATATAACTTTTGTTCTTTAGAAGAGTACTCTCAGGTATAATTTTATCCCTTTTTCAGGCCTGAGGGACTAAACTTACGAAAAAGAAACCCCCACGGAGTCCATATTTAAGCTCTTTTCAGACTCCCTAAAATTGAAAAGATCGTCGAGTGACCTTATTCTTTCACAATCGTTAAATTGGTCTAGAAGAATATTCCTAACGAAGTCCATAGTTAAGCTTTTTTCAGACTCCTTAAAACTGAAAAAATGGCCAAGTGATCTTGTCCTTGT